>CAODLS010385850.1:0-18686 GCA_948243855.1 Flueggea neowawraea
TTTTCACATATTTAAGTGATACGTGTGAATATTATAAGGTACATTTTAATTTATTTGGTATATATATATAAATTTTTCTTTAATTAATTACTCCAAATCCATTTCTAACTGTAAACTGACGACCCATATGTATCACAACTACGTGGCAATTGGGATCGAAGTAAATCAAAGGGGCAGTCGCCACCATGGGCCCTTGATTTCTCTTCCCTCCTTGTGCACAAACACAACAACATTTTTTAGATTATAACGCACCTGTTTGGCAAGACTAAAAATTCCGGTTCCTTTATTCCAACATACTTCTCTTCTATGGCTCCTCTGCGAGATCTCACTTCTCTGTAGACTTTCCGCTTTATTTCTAGTCATGCGATCTCTAAACAGCCATCTCTGCGTCTGTCGTTTATGCCTGTTTCCACCTCGAAGACGATCTTGTATCTCTTCTATCGCTTCCTTTCAGTTCTATTCCAGTTCATTTCATCGTCTCAAGGTGCGTTTCATCTCATCTCTCTTTCATTGAAATATTTATGAACTGTTTTACGCCTTCACTGAAAAGGGATTGATTTTGATTGGACGGAATCAGAGCTCATTTGGTTTTGATGCGTCTCCACTTGATGACTGGGACGGCAATTCCGAATACACGATGTCGTCTAGCGATGGGGAAGACAGTGATGGGGATTATATATTGAATCCCTTGTCTGATATTGATTTGCCTTCTTCTTCTCCATTGAATAACGATGCTCTTACTATTACTGCACATAGACTTGCTATGATCGGTAGAGGTCGTGACAAACATAGGCAACTGTTTAACAGAGGAATGTATCGCGACTTTAGTTCAGATGTTTATATGTTTCTCGTGTTTACTTGAATTTGATTATGTTTTTTCGTATTGCATTTGCAGGATTAAACTTGGGATTTTGAATAATTTAGGACTGATAGTGTTCGTGACAGTGATTCTTTTATTGGTTGATTGGTGTGCGTGGAAGATTGTTAGACTACCACTTGCCCAGTTTTACTTGTCCCGTCCATTCTTTATATCTGCCGCTTCAGTTTCATTTGCCGGTTATCTTTGCGTTCCGATATTCAATGATTTGAAGATTCATCAGATTTTGAGGAAACGAGTGTCTGTTAGGCATTCCAGGAAAAGAGCAACCCCTACAATGGGCGGTGTGTTCTTTGTACCAATTGGTGTAGGTGTTGCGAAATTTATCACTGGTCATTCTTCTATTGAAGTTACCGGGGTGACAATAGCAACACTGGCATTTGCAGCCATTGGTGTACTAGATGACATTTTAACCATCGTAAAGAATCGTAATCGTGGTTTGTCTGTGTGGATGAAAGTAATTTTGGAGGTACAATTGCGTTTTCCTTACAACTCTCTGCTGCGTTATGTTTAGCTCTTGGTTAATATGATATGAATGCAAGAAGGTGACAAGCATTTATTTTCAAAATTTTTACAGGTAGCTGTCGGCACCTGGTTTTCGTTTTGGTTAAACTCCGCAAGTATATCATCCCCCTACAGCATGTATACATTCTTGTAACTAATTTGATCAACATTTTTCTGATGGTAGCTCACATATCTTTTCTTGAGGTGAAAAGTTTACAAATGAATGTCATACTCCGCCGATAACTCTTTTGCAACCAAAGCATTGTGGGAGGATCTTAAAAGTATTCCCATTTTGTTAATTGTTATACAATTTTTTTTTGTTAAAATTGACAACATGTTAATATTTAGGTGCTTTAAGATTATGTAACTATCAATATTTTAATGCTAAACAACCTTCTCTTGTGTGTAACCACGAGTTTGGTAATTGCTTTTATCTCATCTCTTTATTGCTTGATAATGCAGGAAAATGTTGATACCCCTACCAGCACCACTGGGCCTGTTGTTCCTTGGAAAATATTATTTGTTGTTGACCACATTTTGTTTGGTTTCCATGGGAAATGGAGTCGACTTGACAGATGGTCTTGATGGCCTAGCTGCTGGGATTGCTGCTCTAGCTTTTGTAGGCATGTCCATTGCAGTGCTACCAATAAATTCTGGTTAGTATGAATTTAATTGAGCTTAAGGTGCAGTTCCATGTATCATTTTATTTCAATTGGATGCTGCAGATGTACCAAATTGTTTTTTCATATTGCAAAATGTTGAAAGTATGTTGCATATTTTCTTCAGCCTTGGAATTGTGAACCTAGTCTTTGACTCGATAATGCATTTACTTAATATTCTTGGACGGGAAAATTGATAAAAAAAAATTTATTATAATATGGATGATACTGCAATGCAAGCTTATTTTTAGATGCAATGCTTTGTTAATGGAAGTTCAATTCACATGTTATATCCTAACTATGTCATATACCTTTGGATAATTCGTTTCTTCTAATTATTGTTTCTTTCTAATACAGAACTTTCAATAATTGGAGCATCAATGGCAGGGGCCTGTGTTGGCTTTCTGATCCATATTTATGGGAGAAACAGGTTCCCTGGCATTAGGTGCAGCATTAGCTGCAATGGCTGCTTGTACTGGAATGTTTTTCCCATTATTTGTTTTGTCTGGAATCTTCATCTTGGAGGCATCTTCAGTTATCATGCAGGTATACCATGTTGTTGAAAGATTATCTTATTCTTTCGCAGTGACTTTCTTTTAGCATTTTTAGTTGCAGCAATCTTTTCTACACTTTTTCATTTCCACTAATAACAAAACATTGAATCTTTGACTAAAGTCTTCTCAGTTGTAGCTGCGGTTTCTTCTCTTTTTTCTTTGATGAAGTGCAGCAGATGGCATTAAACAAAAAAGTGCAGCAGAATGGTAGATTAGAACTGTGGAATAAGTTTTAATAATTTATCTTGCAAATTTTCCTTGTAGTTTTTGCAATGATGTGTTATGTGGAACTCTCTTCAATTGCAATGTCATACTGACACTAGAATTGTATAATGAACGGGCTTCTCATTTTTTCAAAAATGTGATCTTCCCAATCTAACATTGCGCGTTATTTGTGTGCAGTTGCTGTATTACAAGACAACCAAACACTTGAGAGGAGTAAAGTTTTGCTTATTTCGAGTGGCACCATTTCATCATTTTCTTCAATTACGGGGATTCAGGGAACCAAACATTGTTGCCGGTGCATATTTCTTATCTTGCATATTGTCTTTATATGCGGGATATCTTGGTCTCGTATCAGCTTAGCTTCTGGCTTTTTGCTCATCACCATTAATTTTGTAGCTTGGGTCATTAAAAGTATGATTCTTTTTCCACCAACTCGTTGTTATATGTAGATTCTGAACCTTTGTTTTGTAATTTTAAAAAAATCTATTGTTCATTCTTTTTCCACGATGGCTTAGCAGTTTTACTGAGATTCAGGTTATCGTTTCCTTCATGGAGTTTTGAGGTTAATGCAACCTAACTGTAATTATGTGCAATACTGCAATAATTGTTTGCTAGAAAGTTTTGTCACACGATTATTGCGAAAATATCAACATTACTGATTTTGATGTCCACGTTATATCATTGTCGCTCTTCTTCTTCTTTTTTTTTTGCATCTACTCTTCTTTTAGATATACATCTAATTATAATAACTTCATTGTGATGATTTGAATAGTTCTATATATCTTACATTGTCTTCATTGTCTAAACTGGTAAGCCGACAGAGACAACTCTGGTGTACAAAGAAAGTTGTTGTATACCTAGACACTCATTTGCGCATAGATAGATTAGCTAAAGGAGTCGTGTTGAGTAAAGAGATTGGTTGAGTTGGCAACCATATTTATCTTGAGACCTTGAGATCTTGGGATCGAACTCACCATAGGAAAGAACAAATTAACAGATAATACAAGAATTGTATGTATTCCACTTAAAAAAAAAGTCTTGCTTTTCCTCATTGCTAGCTTTGGCTGGTATTGTTTATTCTCACTAAATAATTCATTTTATCTCCCTCTCTGCTTGGTTGTCATCATAAAATATGTTGTGTACATGATGCACCATGCTTACGATCATCAATCTTGTGCAATCACTAGCTGTGTGCTCATGATTGAAATAGCCAGGTTTGAATTGCTTCCTCGTCATACACACTTTTATGATTGGAGTTAAAGTGTTGCTGAAGTAAGAAAGTTTACATATTAATTTCTCGATGAAGTAGGCGGAGCTGCATTCTGTTTTGGATTATTTAAACAAGAGAAATTTGAATTTTTCCAATGTCCTCTTTTCATTGATATTTACACGGAAAAATCACACAATTATATCAAAATAACATACTGATTTTAAACAAGACCAATTTTGAAAAATATAAAGGAAAAAATCATTTGAAAATGCCATATTAAATCGTGATATTTTCACAAAAAATGATTTTTTTTTAGAAAAAGTGAATTTCACTAAAAAAATATATAACTTCTTCGGAAGGTTTTTCAATTTTTTATAAAAAAATTGATTCAATAAATTTTCTGTGTAATATTTTTTAAAAAATTAAGCTCAATTATTTATGTATACATTTACGAATTTTAATTTATTTAATGATATATATTTTGGTGTCAAATGATCTCATAAAGTCTATAAATGTCTACGAATGTCTCTAAATGTAATCACCCCAGCACAAAATCAATCAAACTCGACGAAAATCAGCCAAAATCAACAAAATTAACCTGCACAAATTATGTTTGAAAGTGTTTTTTTTTTACATTAAACCATTAAGTTTCACAAAAGCATACATGAACAAATAATCAAAAGGACTTTTATGAAAAAAAAAATAAACTTAAGGACACTTTGTAATTTAACACAACCAAACAAAGGCAACAACTAGGTTTCAACCCTAGCCGCTGCCTCCTTCACAAAAGTCCTGCTGCTAGACTCCTTCACTGAATCATCATAGACCGACGAGGAGAGAGATCGAAGAGGAGGGATTACAACCACGAATAGAGAGAGAAGGCGAAAGGGACGGGAAAGGGAGACGAGCGAGAGAGGAGAAAGAGAATGGTGGTTACCGCCGCAAAGATAGAGGATTGACGAAGAGAGAGAACGCATGCGTGAGACCAGAGGAGAGAGATAGAGGAAAAGAGAAGCGGCGGAGAAGAAGGAGGAGGGATGGTTGTGGACAGGAAAGCTAGGATTTCGATAAAGAAAGTGTCACGACCCGGAATCGGAGCATGACCGTCGTACAAGATGAACCAAACCAAAGATCTGGTCCCTCCGTCACAAGCCCAAAAAATGAGAAGATTTACCCAAAACATGATAAATAAACCCGTTTATTAACCAATTAAAGTTAATAAAGAAATAAACAAAATATTTTTATAGATACATATAAAAAATATATATATAAACATCATACTAAACAAAACAATATATACATATGTGAAAACGGTAAATAGCACCCAATAACTCGTAAGTATATTGGTGTGGAGCTCTAATACAAAAGAAAATCAAGAGCCCGAACAAAAATGCACTCATTAACTGGAAAAGGAAAGCCCCATTGTACGCAGAGTGTCGGAAGGATGCTATCAATAAAATATCCTGAAATGTTAAACCACGGGAGAGGGTGAGAATACTCAATGAAGGACAACACATTAAAGCGACTCCAAGTCATCACATAAACCGTTTTGAAAATGTTTTGAGAAAATATTGCATACTCGTATATGATCATATAATATGATATAGAAGTAAAATTGTATAGTAATATTAACTAAAAATATTTTTTGAAATAGTTTGCATAGATAGCAATCAACATGCAGTCAGTTGTAGATAATACTTACCATATTACTATATTATCATAAAATTAGACAAGGGACCAAACAATATCAAATAGTATCAAGGCATATAGTCAAATGTAGACTACAGCTATCGAAGAACCACATCACGTATGTCTGGCCGGACACACGGGTTACCACCAACCTTGATAATTGGGCCTTGACATAGCATTGGTATGCCAAAGGCTACAACCATCGTAGTTAGGTGTCCCGAGTCAGAATAATGTATATAAATATGTTAATCCAACAAGCATACAAAGCAAACAGATAAATTTCAAAAGTTATCTCAAAACATAATATACTAAATACAAATTTCATATTCAGAAGTTTTCAAGTAAAGTAATTTTAGGATTTACCAATTAATTATTACTCGAGATTATATACTGAGTCCAAACACAACAAAAATGTATAAATTTCAAAAAGACACAGTCCACGTGTCTAGTATGGCATCCAATTCAGTTGGCTGTCAAGTCAAAGAATTTAGTCATGCACTGTCGGTGGATGGCTGATCATCTCGAAAATCACGAGAAGCTGAAACAGATATATATATATATATCAGTTATGATAATTGTGGCAATACGAGAATGCATGAGATGCAAATGTAAAACCCGAACCCCCGACAACGTCGAAAATCCTATTGCAATTGAATATCTAACATTTTCTTCGAAAATCGAACATTCTATAAAATTACCGTTTAGTCCCTTAACTTTTAACAAATTAAACTTCAGTCCCAATTCTTTTGAAATTTAAAAATCAATCCCTAAACTTTTCAAAAATTACTAATCAATCCTCCAAGTATTTATATTTACATATCGGACCTCAAAGAAACATAATTTTACATATTAGTCCTTTCAACAAGCATTTTATCAATTTAACCCCAAAATTCGTCAAACTCCAAAAATCTGATTTTTACTCACCTAATTCAACTCTTATGAAGCTTAACTATATAGATTAATAATCTGTTATCATTAATATACAAATGGTTTGCAAGAATTCATCAAATTTTTGTCCAATTTCCTTAATAAATCAAAAAAATTCATTATTAAACCAAATCATATCTAGACTAATCCTATCTTAATTCATTATCAAACAACCTAAATCTAATCATTCCATCCAAAAGAAGAATCTCAGACCTATCTTACGTCCATCAACAATGGATTTCTAGCATCAAAATCAAGTTCTAAAGGTTTCAACATGAGTTAGAAGCAAAAACCACATTGAATGAGTGATCTTACCTCAAGATCTTGAAAGAAGTTGATGAGGAGAACGAAAGAGGAACGTTTCTGGGTTTTTAAGAGATGCTCTGGGTGTGAAATCACCGAAAAAAAACAAAGTGGAAATATTTTTATAAGCTCACTAACCAACTTCCACCGCTTCACCCAAAAACAATACTTACTAGAGTAGAAAACATTCTTACTCGAGTAAGTCGTGCTTCAGGGAAAAAAATAAAGCTCCGTGTACTCGAGTAACTCTTTGTTCTACTCGAGTAACCCAAGCCTCATTTCACTTGAGACGCAAATTTTTACTATAGTGAGCTATGCTTCCAGAAGAATAAAGAAATTTGTGCTTCCTTGAGTGTGTTCACCTTTAATCGAGTTAGCAAGACTTTATATTACTCGAGTAACACTTCATTTACTTGAGTAAATATGCATTTTTTCCACATAAATCATGAATTAACTCAGAGATCCAATTACAAACGAGCAAGTCATTACAGAGAGGGAAGAGAGAATCGAAGGAGGAGAGAGAGAGTGTGTGTGTGTGTAATACCCTTACATTTTGACTAGGTTCTTCGTAGCCTTTCATTCGAGCTTGATCTCAATATTTGGTGTTTGAGGTGTTGATCTAACGTTGGAGGATGTTTATTGATGATATCTTTGTAAGGTTGGTTGTTGTTGAGTCTCAGGTGTAATACCTCGCCAATTTTCGAATAATCTTCTGTGGTTTTTTTATCAACTCTGATTTGATCCTTGAATGTTTTAATGATGGTTAGTGTTTGAAGATGATGATTAAATGATGTTAGTTTTGTAAGTTTTGGTGTCGTGGAGCCTCAAGGATGATCTGGAACAAGTTCAGAAGTTTGGCGCTAACATATAACTATTGGCGCCAGAGCAAAACGCTGTAGTCTGTTGTGAGACGCACATCTCAGGGGAGACATGCGCTTTTCTTCCCCTGGACACTTATAAAAACACACCATTTTGATGCTCTTCTTTTTTAAAAACACCCACCCCGACTTCATTCGGCCTCATACGATTTCTTCACCATTTTCCCACCAAAAACTCATCTGAATCTCTCTCTCTTTGTCCCTCATTGCTTCCAATCATTTCCTTGAGGTAAGATCATCACCCTAACTTGGTTTTTCTTCCATTTAATTGTTGCATTTTGTTGGTTGGTGTTTGAATGAGGATGATGACAGTTTGGGCTAGGTTTTGGATTTATATTGATTTCGGCCAAATGGGGGTTGATGGATGTTAGTTCTTGTTAGATGACACCTAGGGATGCATGATTTTTTGTTGGGTTTTGAATATTGGAAGAGAATGAATGTTGGTTAGGAAACGGGTATGGAAATTCGGATTTTTATGAAAAAGTGGTGGTTTTTGAGTTGTTTTGTTGAATCCAATTGTTGATTCATGTTTAGGGGATGATTATAGTCAATGTGGGTAGGTTAGAACGTCGAGTTTCAGTCGGTTCGAGTTTTGAGACGTTTTGGTGTAGTTTTTTGCCGAAAGGACTGAAAATGTAATTTTACATAATTCTGAATCATTTGAGGATCAAATCTGATATTTAGCATATTGGGGATTAATTTGCAAATTTGAGAATTCTGACTACTTGGAGGACTATTTGCTAATTTGAGAATACTTTGAGGACTGATTTGTAAATTTTAAAAAGTTTGGAGACTAAAACGTAATTTTACATCAGTCGGAACTAAACTGTAAGTTTACGTAGATTTCGATTTTTGAGACGAGAGTGATAGATTTTCATTCGCATTAGGATTTTCATTCGTTCTGGGTTGGGACGAACATCTGCATTGCATGCATACTCTGTAATGTCATAGTTACCGTGTATGATGTTTGTATAATGGACTTCCGAGGTGACCAGTCATTCACCGGTGGGCCGTGATTAGAATTATTTATTTAGCATCCAGGTGAGTTTGGTAGCACCTTCAGATATATTGTGCCATCTGAACTCTATATATGTTCTCGCTGTGTTGAACTTAATATGAAATTTGGAATAATTAAAGGATAAAAAATCCTAAAAATTGGATCTATGTGAAAACCTTTGTTGTGGAGACATTGATGGTTTTTGAAATAAATATTATGTTTTAATATTTATTATAATTTCAGAAATAACCGTTGTTATGGATTTCAAGGTTTACTCTGTAGAAAATATTTTTCTTGGATTTAAGAATATTTTCTGAAATAAATGTTTTGTTATGAAACAAATGAAGCTTTCATACTAAGTATTTGTTTTTGGAACCAAATGTAATTTGGTAATAACTATTTTGTCGTGACATTTGGTATATTTTTTGGTGAATAAATTGTTTGTTCAATATGTTGCCTAATTGGATATTTTGAATATGTATTTTAAATGTTTTTGGCAAACATTTTGATTTGGGACATCTAGCTACGAAGTAGCAAAATTTTGATACACCGATATTGTATTATTTGCTTAAGTGGCTAATACTATATGCCTAAGTGGTCTATACTTGCCTTAGTGGCTATACCATGGCGCCTAAGTGGCTAATCTTCGCCTAAGTGGCTATTACCGAGTCGGTTGACTCAATGCATATGATCTCTGATCCCATTAAAATAATTTAGAAATTCTCTCTAAAAATATTTCGGTATTTCTCTCTGAAAATAGTTTGGTAATCATCTCTGAAAATATTTTGGTATTTCTCTCTAAAATACTTTGGTTTTCCTCTTTGAAGATATTCTGGAAAATAAATGTGGAATTCAGAATATATTTTGCAAAGAAAATATTTTGACTATTTTGAATTTGAGAAATTAAATATTTTATTTAATTTCTTTATTTAGTCAGTTTGGGTGTCTAATTGTTGTCTGCCTTGTTTGCAAAAGATTTTGAAATAATTTTCGAAAATGATATAACCTGAGTAAAATGGCTACTAAATACACTTAATGTTGAGAATGTAATGGAAATATTACATTCCTCATTAATAATGGACGTTATGAAAAGGTAACTCATTCACTCTACACTCTATAAATAGACAAGAGGTAACTTATTAGAGGAGGCTCTATTCTGCACTCTCACTGATACTTTTTCGAATTCTGCATTGACTTGAGTGTCGGAGACTCCCCCGGGGAGCATCTCGACCTCATCATTTTTTGTGTGTTTTCAGGTATCGAGACGACGTTTGCGATTTTCCAAACGTTTGAGTTGTTCGTGTTTATTCTTTATTGTTGTTCATTTTTCGAGGCAACAACAATTGGCGCCTTCTGTGGGAAATCTTAAACGAAAAACCTTGCTCGACAACGTTTGTGAAGTTCACCAGCAACCACCTACTCATCCACCATGGTACAAACGCCTTTAGGCTAAGCTAGACATCTAGAGGAGGATGCAAGGAGAGTTGGTGCTGGAGTGGGAACATCAGGAACGACCATCCCTATCGTTCCACTCACTAACTACGAGGCGTTGAGGAGACAAAATGAGGAAAATCAAAAAACATTGGGCGAGATGGCAACCTTGCTTTAACAGTTCTTTCCTCAGACACAAATTCCACCCACGTTGCACGCTTATGCCCAAAGTGCCCATAGTGAAGGAGATTTAGAAAGACATGACGCTCTGCAGCGAAGCCATCGTCAACCTACACAAGTTCCTGAGCAACTGAATCCTCAACCTCACCAAGACCCTTTCAACGCTCTTGTTCCCGAAGCTCGAGCCAAGCCTAGGAAAGACAATTATATTGAAAAGGTGGAGAGTACTTGCAAGGGAGAACCTAAGGTTCCTCCGAAGAAGGCTGAATTGCAGCCCCAGTCCTCGATGAATGTTCAGAAGAAGGTGGACATGAGGAAAATGATCGAGGAGGTTCTCGAGCAAAGGAAGCTACTTCCCGTGAAGGATGTGAAATAGAGAGTCAATGTCTCATTCACCAAGGAGGTCATGGTAAAACCACTTTCCTTGAAGTTTAAGATCCCTCAACTGCCAACTTTCCTTAGAAAGGAGGACTCGCACGAGCACATCCAAAATTACGAGGTCATCATGATGCTACACGGATGGAAGGATGCCATCATGTGCTGCGTGTTCCCAATAACATTGAAGGACCATGCACGTTCCTGGTTCAATGGATTGAAGGAGGCGTCACTCTCATGCTTTAAGCAGCTCAGGAAGGAGTTCATCAACGCCTTCATCATTAACATCAAGAGAAAAAAAAGATGCTATGTACTTGTTGAGCATTAGACAAAATGAGAAGGAGACTCTTCGACAGTACGTGGATAGATTCAGGAATGCAACTCTCGAGGTTCATGATTTGCAACCAAGCGTGACAGTAGCAACAATGTTGTAAGGGATGCAAGCGGTGCAGCTACAAGAGTCAATGTCTCTGGATCAACCAGAGACCTTGGCCGACTTCTTTGCGTGTGCTAATAAGTAAATTTTACAGGCCGAAGTACTGATGGTGATAAGAAGTTAAACTCTTTAAGTTTTGTTCTATTTCTCTGGAATGACACTTGAAATGACACAAGGAATGATACTTGGAAAAATGCTCAACATGAGACCAACTAAGCATGCCGCTACTTGAAATATTGATTGTTGAGTGTATTTCTGATAGTGATAAGAAGTTAAACTCTTTAAGTTTTTTTATATTTCTCTGGTGTAACTTGTTATTCTGAATAAATAACATGTCTTCTTTTCTGCGTAAATGACATCTTTTGTGGGTAAATAACAGGTTGAGGTAAGCCAAGTGCTTAACCGCGCACAACAAAAAGAGTTTGCAAGAAACTGGGCTCATGTAGTCAAAAGTGATAAAGCATGGGGCGATTCCGAGCATGGGCTCCTCACCATAAATGCATAACAAACCGTCTTGAAACTGCTAAAATTTAGAGTGAGTAGAAAAGTTTGCGAGAAATCAGGCTCTCGTCATCTACACGTGCGGTAAAGAATGAGATGTTGCTAAAGTTGCGTGAGTAGAAAGGCTTATTACAACTCAAGCCCTCATCAAGAGCATGCAGCAAAAAACTAAATCGTGAGTAGAAAAGCTTGTGAGTAATCGAGCTCTCACTTGATGAATACGCAAAGTGATTAGAAAAGCTTGCGAGAAATGAAGCTCTCACTACACGATGAAAAGATAGACTGCGATGTGGTAATAGAGCATGAAGCTTGCGGGAAACCAAATGCTTATTGTAGCAAATAGTGGAAAGTTGAACATCGCACAAGTGTGGCAAGTGAAACCCCAAGTGGTGTTGTCATGAATGCAACGTCTGATAAGTGAAACCCCAAGTGGTGTTATCTTGAACGCGACGGGGGGCAAGTGAAACTCCAATTGGTATTGTCATGAACGCACACGATAATTTGTCTACTTCGTCTTCAGATCATGAATCAATTACTACTAAAACTCTACCAAAATCACTTATCCAAGAGTAACTTGGTGAAGTGTTTGGGGAGCAATTGATATGACAAAATCCCTGAGGAGAGGAGATGAACTCTTCTAAGGATGAGGTGAACTCCGTTGAGGAGGAGTTGAACTCCGCTGAGAGGGAGATGAACTATGCTGATGAGGAGTTGAGAGGGAGTTAGTTGAACTCCACTGAGGAGGAGATGAACTCTGTTGAGAAGGAGATGAACTCCGCTGGGAAGGAGATGACACTCTGTTGAGGAGGAGATGAACTCCGCTAAGAGGGAGTTGAACTCCGCTGAGAAGGAGATGAACTCTGCTGAGAAGGAGCTGAACTCCGCTGAGAGGGAGATGAACACCGCTGAGGAGGAGTTGAACTTCACTGAAAGGGAGATGAACTCTACTGAGGAGGAGTTGAACTCCGCTGAGTAGAAGCTGAACTGTGCGAGGTTGTGAACTCGATGAATTGATGAACATGTTGGTGAAGCTCCACGAGTTGGTGTGAACTCGACGAGTTGATCAACAATGTGATTCCTGAACACCCACTAGTGGTGAGGTTGATGAACAATGTGATTCCTAAACACTCAATTATAGTAGGGTGATGAATAATAAGCTTCTTGAACACCCACCAGTGGTGAGGATGAACAATGTGCTTCATGAACACCCATTAGTGGTGGGGTGATAAATAATGTGTTTCATTAACGCCCACTAGTGGTTGTGGGGTGATAAATATTGTGCTTACTGAACACCCACTAGTGGTGGGGGTGATGAATAATGTCATGAAAATGGTGAAGTTCATGAAATGGAGTGGAGTTGATTAACACCGTGAGGCAAATTGGTCGACTACGCAAGTTTGTGAACTCCGTGAGGTGGTGGAAACGATGAACTCGGCGAGTTGCATGAGGACATGTTGGTGGGGTCAAAGAGTTTCGAGAAAAGTCCTACAAAAAAGAAAAATAAAAAAATGGTTAAAAAAAAAGAGAAAAGATTGTTGCAAAAAAAAAAAGAAAAATAAATGAAGGTCAGTAGGAAATGGACAAAACGACTCGTCGCGGTGAAGGGTGTCGGACGCCTGGTTCAACAGTAACAGACATTCAGAACCGTGAACAACAGGAAGTGGCATGCCGTATATGGCAATCGAACTTGCGGTTGTCTGGAGCTTCTTGTTTTGAATCTGAACGTTGTTGTTTGCTGAGGTACACGAACAGTCGTCTATGGCAGTCCAATGAGTGGTCATCTGGTGTCTGGATTTTAATTTGAATGCTGAGGTTCACCAACAGCCATCTGAACAACTTCAACTCGGATGATGTTGTTTGCTTATACTCGAATGGCACCGCGTCTGACTGCCTCCTCCCCATCCAAAACGACAGGTCGCGATAGGCAAGGCATATCTGATTCGAAAGACATCGTCTTTCCCCGGTTTCAAAACACTGAACAGGACGCACCGCAACAACTCGTCGATCCGGCATCGTATCAGGGCTGACTGGGAAAGCATCATTCCAGAAACCGGTCACCACGACTCTTCAAACACGAAAACCGCTGTCCAAACATCACCACCATCGTCACCGGCATAGCTCGTTCAGAACCATTACTGTCCAGGACTGTCACTGAAAAGAAATTAAAAAAAAAAACAGCAGCAAAAGCAACACAGGAGCGAAGAACAGAAAAGAAAGAAAGAAAGAAAAAATAAGAGAGAGAAGAAGAGTAGCAGCGGTGTCGTGGTTGTTTTTGCATTACATGCATGCATGCCAAAAAAGAAATAGTAAAAAGACAAGAAGAGAAAAGCAAAGAAAAAATATGATGCGGTGAAACAATATTTAAATATGGAAGAGAGTGAGAATTAGGTTAAGAGAAGCTAGAAAGGAATGAAAATTTTCGGGATTGATATGCGTTGCATGATTTGGGGAGATTGAAACAGATAAGGAAGGAACAATTTCTTTTTGATCAAATCTGCAACGTTGCACCTCAATTTTGGGAAGAAATAAAAGAAGCAGGAGAGAGCAAATCAACCAAATATACAAGGAAAATTGAATCAAATAAGAAAAGAAGGAAGAGTGAGGAAAAAACTGAATTGAAATCAAGTCTAGAGGTGGCCAATACATGAAGCAAATCAAATCTGGAACGAGAATTGAGGCTAAAAAGGAAGGAGATAAAGTAAAGAATAGGCAACATATTGTTGGGGTCAAGGAGAATTATTCAAGAAGGAAAAATCTTGAAAAGTCCAAAAATTAGGCAACATGTCAAAATCGGATCTGGAAATTGCCAATTTAGGAAAAAAAAATCTTGATTTGTAAGGAGAAATCGAGGAACAAAATTAGAATTGGATGGAAACATATGAGGAAGACGCCAATCTGCGAGGGAAAAAATCAAATCAAACAGGTTTTGGGAAAGTTAAATGGGCCAGAAGAATATCAAATGGGTCAGTAGAAAAAAAATGGACTTCATCAGATAACCAAATTAAACAGGCGAAGGTGATGAAATTATTCCACTACAGTTAAACAAGTCTAAATAAAGCCCAAGCCCACTCATCATATGCTAGACTTTACACTCTTATTTTCGGAAAATTTGAAAAGAAGAGTGGAGAGCAATTGATATAACCTGAGTAAAATGGCTACTAAATACACTTAATGCTGAGAATGTAACGGAAATGTTACATTCCTCATTAAGAATAGATGTTATGAAAATGTAACTCATTCACTCTACACTCTATAAATAGATAAGAGGTAACTTGTTAGAGGAGGCTCTATTCTCCACTCTCACTGATGCTCTGTCAAATTCTCTATTGACTTGAGTGTCAGAGACTCCCCTGAGGAGCATCTCGACTTCATCGTTTTTTTGTGTGTGTTTTAGGTCTCGAGGCGACGTTCACGATTTCCCAAGTGTTTGAGTTGTTTGTGCTTCTTCTTTATTGTTGTTCATTTTTTGAGGCAACAACATGAACTGTTTTCAAAACCTTTTTAAGGAGCATGAACCGTTATGATGTGGTATTCACTCACTAGGGATTCTTACCCCTTTTCTTTTTTCTGTTTTTGTTTTACCTCACTTTTTAGGTAATCTTGATAGCGGCCATTTGATTCTTTCGCGCTCAGTGAGTGCCCAATTATCTGGGCCGAGTTTTTGTTATGTTAGTTACTTCACACCGAGTAGTGGGTTATGACTTTTATTTGATAAATAATGTTTAACAGTTTTACTTAAATTACTTATTTAGTATTTTGGCATTATACTTATGTAATAATATTCGGGTCATCATTTTTCTAACATGAATTTGGGTAGATGTTTCTGTTTTTCGAGGCTTGTGCGAGATGGGTTTGACTTCTATAGACGGTTCGCCTCGTACACATGTTGCAGCTTGATTTTGGGTCGTGAGAGATAGAGAGAGGGGGAGGGGGAGGGAAGGAGGAAGAGAGAGAACATAGAGTTTGGTTGAGGAGAGAGAAAATACAGCAAAAACTGAGAGGCTAAAACTCGAATTTTTGATATTATATACCTAACAGATTTGACATTCTTCGAAATAAGTTTAAAAAATGTGGCATTTTTGAACAAAAGTTTAAGTGTGTTCCTATTTCTAAAATTGAAATTGTCTGGGTCTATTTATCAAATTTGGTATTTCTTTTGGGGCACCTGGTATAATTAACTCTATTTATACACATGATTTTCCAATGAATGATCATTAGTACATGTTTCTGTGGGGTTCAAATATATGCCTAGAGTTCCAAGGATCCAAACCCTAGATAGATAGATGGGTCAAAAAGAAGGAAAGATATCTCTCGCTATAAATATGTTATAATGGTTGATACTAGAACTATTGACGCGTCTTAGAGATTTCAAACCGAATCGAATATCTGGATAGAATAGAATCGGAATCGAAAAAAATTGTTGATTCTTGACTTATCCTGAATAGAACCTTCTCGAAATTTTTATCTGTGATGATTCTGGATTTTAGGCAATAACAGTACTGCCAACCATCCTGAATTGAAGAATCAAAACTAGTACCAAATATACATATATATTAAATTACTCGTTAGCATTTACTATTGTTATACATATGTTAATGTTAATCTACTAAATTAGTTCAATTAAACTACTTGCAACGCATTTACTACTTGTAATTTAACTTTCACAACTTAATAAGTTCAAATAAAACAAGTAAATGGTTTTTTTTTCAAAACGATGTAATTTTGAATATTAGTTAAAATAATCTATATACTAAATGACATTGCTTTGTTGAGCATTAGTTAAATACTAGAAGTAGCATCTATATACTATACCCCAAAATTTGTACCTTAAACTTCAACTCATAAACTAGTACATAATACACTAAATGTTATTGTTTATCGAACATTAGTAATTAACTTATACACTAAATGCTATTATTTTTTGAACATTAGTTAAAGACATGAGGTAGCATCTATAAAATAAACTCTAAACTTTATATCCTATAAACTATACTCTAAAATTTATATCCTAAATCTTATACCCTAAAACACAACCCCTAATTCCTATACTAGTATTGTTAGCCACTTAAATTTTTTATTTAATATTCACAGTATAATTATACAATTTATACACAAAAATATTTAATATTATAAACTACATTTTATTTTATATATATTTGAGTTTTTGTTCATTTAATAAAATATTGTTCATATTGTTAATTTTTAAATATGGTGTCAAAGCTACGTAGTTTCATCCAAAACTATGTAATTTTGACTTAAAAGCTAAACAAAAAAAATAAAGTCGCTTCACCCACAAGCCACAAACCAAAAAAAAACCCATTACCAGCGTTTCAGTTCTCCTCTCACTCTCAAACACACAGTCACAAACCTACTTGCTCACATCCATCTTCGTCGTTGCCCCTTTTTATCGTTCTTCTTCGCCGCTACTCTTCATCAATTGTCCCTCTCAACTGTCCATTTTATTTTTGCTAAGAAACCCTCTCACTCTCAAACACACACAGTCATAAACCTACATGTTCACATCCATATTCGTCGTCGCCCCTCTTCATTGTCCTTCTCTGTAGAGTCAATAATCACACTAGAAGGGGGGTTGAATAATGTGATAATAGAAGCTTTGAATTTTCTCCGAGAATGAGTGTGATAAATGAAAGAACACCAAGAACTTATAGTGGTTCGGCCAACTAAATGCATACATCCACCACCTAAGTATCACCATTTAGGATTTTCACTATCAATCTTCTCAAAGATTACAACTTCACTTTCTAGCTAAGTGAGAACTCTTATAAGTTTCTTGATTTCGGTTCAAGAACAAAAACCAACCTAAGGATCTACCCTTGATCCCTCTCACAATCACTCTTTTTAAAAGTGTTTACAAACACTCACCAACAGATTAAAAGCTAGTGATACAAGCAAATGAAGAATAAAATTGAAGAACAAATACACTTGTATCAATGAAATGAGCAAGTCAATGCTTTGATGCTTGGTAGTTGTAAGAATTCAATGCTAAAATGTTTTGTTATATGTTTCTGGCCTCCCAAGCATGTATTTATACTCCTCTCTTGATTTCAGACTGTTGTGGGGTGAAATATAGTCGCTGTGGTATTAAATGAGGTGCATTTAATACACTGTCAGAGTATCAAGACGTACGTTGACAATTACATAACGTACGTTGTGAATTGCACCTTTAGATGATGTACGTTGTGAACTCTCTTAACATACATTGATCATATGCACACTCTCCCACGACGTACGTTGTAATAACAAAACGTATGTTGTTAAGAACACATTTCAATCCAGTAGCCTCTGATTTTCATCTGGAGCTCTCACCGTACGTTGACTTAATCTGACGTACGTTGTACTGAATTATGACGTACATTGTAATAACAAAACGTATGTTGTTAAGATCACATTTCAATCTAGTAGCCTCTGATTTTCATCCGGAGCCCTCACCGTACGTTGACTTAATCTGACGTACGTTGTGCTGAATTATGACGTACGTTGCACTTAATATAACGTACGTTGCAATTCTTCAGTTTACCGTTGTACTTGAATTTAGTCTCAATCTACGACAAACATTAATTCTCTGATTTTCAAATCTTCTTTTTGTCTTCCATTCATAACGTACGTTGTACATTTGGTAAAACGTACGTTGATCATTTCTGCATCAGCCTTCAAATTTTCCGCGTGAATGTCGCGTACGTTGATGGTGTTGAGACGTGCACTGAAGTAACCCAAGACGTACGTTTATCTTTTCTAAGACGTACGTTGATAATCCATATGACGTACGTTGATTTAATAAAACGTACGTTGTTGTTTGCCATAAACCATCCAGTAGCTTCTGTTTGATTTCTCGTCAACTATAACGTACGTTGTATGTATCAAAATGTACGTTATGATCATCACACTTCATTTTCTATTTTGTTCATCATCAAAACACAAA
>CAODLS010385871.1:0-14039 GCA_948243855.1 Flueggea neowawraea
GACGACATGTCATTCACCGTGACTAAACGAGCGACCTGTAGATGACCGATCGTTCAAGCGTTGTTTTGTCCATTGCAATTTAACAACGTAAACATCAGGTTGTTTTTTGTAATGCACGAAACGACTTGTCATTTAGCCTTATAGAAATTGAAAAGGAAAATTTTGTCATAAATACAAAAATGACTAAAGTTCGTGTTATTTTATGTTATTAAGCCCATCCATTGCTAGCTTGATAGTTCGTGTGACATCTTATATGAACATAGATATGACTTATTTTTAACAATTTTGTTTAAATTATTTTTTATTTTCAGAAGATCAACATCTATATCCACGCCAGATGTCACATAAACTGTCACACAAGCAAATGGATGGAAAAATTAACTGAAGATAACAGATGATACAATCGTTACAATACCTAAAGTTCATTTTTTAGGACGAAATTAAAAGTTTATGACATATTTATTAATTGGACAAAGTTTGTGTTTTTTAAATTAATTTAGCCTATTTTTATTGAGCAATTGTAATATTAAAAAAATTTTGATTAAATTATTATTAAATATTAAATAAGAGAGTTAGATTGTTAGTATTGTTAGAGTTAGTTCAAAATTTAAGATAAAAAATGAGATAAAATATAACGCAACTTAAAGAAATGAACTCCTTTGAAAATTTAATTACAAAAATGGCACATTTACATTTGGTTTTTTTCCCGTCTGGAGCTTTTTATCTTTCCGTACAAAGATAAGCCTTTTCCCTAGTAAATCAACTTTTCCGTGCGGAACCCAAAAAAATCTTTTTTTCATTTTTAATAAAAAACCTTAAATAAAAGAATAAATATTAAATAAACCATAATAAAAATATAAATCTTAAGTAAATCTTTTCAAAATTTTAAATAAATCTTAAATATACATCATTTTACCCCTTTTTTATTACCTGGGCTCTTATTTACTTTTTCTTTTTACAATTTGTCCCTTATTTTTTTTCCTTTTTTATTTTTTTTTAATCTTGTCCACATTCTTTTGTTATTTAGTTTTCTTTCTTTTTATAATTTTTCATTTTAATTATTTTTTATATTTTTAACATTAATAAACCTAAAATAAACTTTTTAAAATCATTAAATTAAAAAACCTTAAATAAACCTTTTTTAAATCTTTAAAAACCTTTTTAAAACTAAAAACCATAATAGAAAACTTAAAATCTCAATAAACTTTTAATAAAATTAAATAAACCTTTTAAAAACCTTTAAGAACTTTTAAAAAACTAAAAAACCTAAAAATAAACCTTCAATAAACCTTTTATGAACTTTAAAATCATTTTAAAAACTAAATAAACCCTTAATGAACCTCAAATGAAACTTTTTAAAAACCTTTAAGAACTTTTAAAAAACTAAAAATAACTTTAAATCAACCTTTTATAAACTTTAAAAATAAATTAAAAACTAAATAAACCCTAAATAAAGCTCAAATAGACCCTTTTAAAAACTTCCAAAAAAATTTTAAAAAAATAAAAACAACCATAGACCAACTTTTAATAAACCTTTTAAAACCTTACAATTTTTTTTTCTAAAAACCAAAAAACACTTTAAATAAATCTAAAACAAACCTTTTTAAAATCTTTAATAAAAAATAAAAATGTAAATAAACTTTTTAAATTGATTTAAAAAACTATAAAACAAAAAGAAAAATAATCAGCAAGGGATTAAATCTCAAAAGGGACTAAAGTGAAAAAATTATTTAAAAATGGCAAAAATGTGAAAATTAAGAAAATAATGATTGTAATCTCCCCCTTTCCTCCTCATGTCGGTTCTTCTATATATCTCTCTCTCTTTTTTCTTCTTCACCACCCCCACCTCCTTCCTTAACCGAATCATCAATCTCAAATCAGAGGCACAAGACCACAAAAAAGAAAACACAGAAGGAAAAAACATATCAACACCAACAAGAAAACACAGATCTACACCAAAACAAAAAGAAAACAGAAATAAAAACCAGATCTGCACCAAAACACATTGCTCCTCTCCCAAAAACCAGATCTACAACAGAAAAACAGATTTTCACTGATAAACCAAATCTGTATTGAAACACTGATCAAAATAGACGAAGCTAAGGGACGAGGCGTGAGACGAGAAAAGCGAGAGTTCACTGAAGCCAAGAGACGTTAGCAGAGAGAATTGTGAAAGAGAGAGACAGAGAGGGAGATAGAGGAACCGAGACAGGAGAGAGGGAGAGGGAGAGAGGAACCCACCAATTAAGAGAAATAAGAAAAGAAGGAGAGAGTAAGAGAGTCAAAGGGACCAAGAAAGGATAGAGAAAGAAACTAAAAAATGAACGGAGATAGAAAAGAGATAAGTGAGAAAATGAATTATTACGTAAAGGAAAAGGGACATAATCAAAACAACGTAAGGAGATTCACAAAGTTACGTCCAAAAGTTAATTGTCGCCATGCATGAATTAAAAAAAGCGAACAATTAAAAATATAAATTCACTTTACATTATAATTAATCCTAAAGTATAATATTTAAAGAGGATATTAAAGAGAGTTGTTGCACATGCTTAATGTCACATACCAAATGTCGTGACACGCAGGATGTATAAGACTCTTGCTGATGAGTTAAAAGTGTGGGTTATGAGGCAGCGATATGTGTGGAATACGTGTCGTAGGTGTTGTGCCTGTCTTGAGTTAGACATACCAATCTAATTGAGTTTGGAAAGTTTGTCGCTAGTCTAGGAGTTGACTATGGCGGATATGTGTGCCATCTAGACACCAAATTAGTCGGGAGTTGTCCCCGATGCCCTGATGAGCCCATGAGAGGGCAAAATCAGTGAGCATCGGAGAAGGATAAAGGTTGAACATCGAGTATGTGCGAGACCTAGGATGCCACAGGGGGAAGTCGCTGCGCTAAGACTCTGACCCCGTGACAAGTGGTATCAAAGCCCGAAGTATGCACGCAGCGTAGTTTGCCAAGCGTTCTTTACCAAGATGGCGAGTTCAACAAGAGGCGCGAACGAGCTCGAGTGATGCTCACACGCTTTGAGCGAATGGGGTGTTCACAATTGGGTTCTTTCGGAAATGAGAAAGAGTAGGCAGGAAGCTGCAGTGATACTATGCCAAACGCTCGAGTCCATGCAATGCACACCCCAAGTGAAGTGGGGTCTGACGCATGTGGCTCTCTCAAGAGACAAGTAGGCAAGGTGGTCGCACACTGATCCAGGACAATCTTTGAAGGATGGAAAAGATTTCCCCTTATGCACAAGGGCGTGGATGAATTGAGTGGGGGAGAATGTCACGAACCAAATGTAGTGACACACATGATGTGCGAGATGATTGCTGATGAGCTAAAAGTGCAGGTTGTGGGGCAACGATATTTGTGGAATACTTGCTGTAAGTGTTGCGCCTGTCTTGAGTTAGACATGCTGACCCAATTGAGTTTGGGGAGCTTGTCGCTAATTTAGGACTTGACTATGAGGGATATGCATGTTATCTAGGCACCACACTAGTCGGCTACTGTCCCCGCTCCCCTAATGAGCCCATGGGAGGGCGAAACCAGTGAGCAACGAAGAATGATAAAGGCTGAACCTAGGGTATGCGCGAGACCTAGGGTGCCACATGGGTGAAGTTCCTACTCCAAAACTCTGACCCCGTGACATTTATCATCACCAACGATTTCTTTATTTTAGAGAGTCAAAATATATTATTTAATTTAAAATTTCTCTATTATTTATCTAAAAATTTATATTATTTATCTAAAAATTTAAATTCGGTCTATTTTTGAAGGAAAGAGAAACTTCTCTCTTTATTTTTTTTAAATTTTATAATGTAATAATAAAATATTAATAAATAAAATAAAAATAAATTAATTTAAAATTTTAAATAAATAATAAAAAATTTAAATTAAATAATATATTTTGATTCTGTAAAATATATACCGTTGATATTTTCTAAATACAGCGGATTCTCTATATGCGCCCCACATGGCTAAAAAATATATTCCAGTGCTGCTAATAAACACTTTTCTCTATCAGCTCCTGGAAACGACCGAACCAGAGGGAGAGATGGAGGAAGAGGAGCACGAGGTGTACGGCGGAGAGATTCCCGATATGGAAGGCGACATCGATCCTCACAGTGGCGATGTCGACATGTCCGCGGCCGATGACTACGCCGTCAAGGTCCGGTTTTTAGCGTTATAATCCCTAGCAAAACAATAAAAAAAAGGGAATTGAATGTGTTTAATTCGTTCGGCTATATTGTGATTGAATGGAATAAGGACTCGCGTTTTGTGTGTATGTGGTGAGAATGTAGGAGTTGGATGAGATGACGAAGAGGTTGAAAGAGATGGAGGAGGAAGCCGCGGCGCTTCGCGAGATGCAAGCTAAGGTCGAGAAGGAGATGGCCGCTGTTCAAGGTTCCGACGTGTTACAGTCATCACTTTTTCAAAATTATTGTTTTTATTGTTGCTTGAAATATGATTTTTTTAAATATAATGCAATTGATAGCTGTCCTCAATAATGATTATTCAGGAACATATGAAACAGTTATGTTTTGGATTAGCATTTTGAATTTGATCAGCAACTGGAATATTTGAAGTGCTCTGAGCATAATTCTCATGGGATGTCATCAACAAGTGATGTCTGCTCGAGCTGACGGGCATCTCATCTATGATGTGTAGTTTAGTTTGATGAGATATTGAGAGAGACTTCTATCTATGTTATGTGAATATTCTTATCGGGCAACTGTTTAATAATGGGAATGGCTGTAGAAACAAGTCAGTGATGCCTTTTGTATGAAGCTTTATGTTTTAATGCATTCTTTGAAGGGGGGCCTGAAAATGAGATAAATAGTTTTCATGTTAGACAGTTTCAGGTAAGTGGTGTGGGATTTTAGGTTTATCTTAAATTCATCCTTGAGTTGCCATTTCTTGGAAGTTATTGCTATAGATTCACTGCTTGAAGCTTCAAAAATGGACAGAAACTTTCTCTTGTTTTTATGTCAAATAACTGGTTTGGGAGTTATTCAAATATAACTGTTACAGAGCTCGTAGAGTTTAGCCCTAAAATGGTAAAAGACTGTTAGCTGAATGCGACTATTGTAAGATTTATGGCCTATGGGAATTAAGCTCAGAATTATCTTAATGGTTATGTGCAATGCCATGATATCCTTTGTGAATCAGATTGTGGCAATTATTTATTTGGTTCGGTGCAGTTATTATATGACTTTGTGAACTTTTAGTATTGTAGCCAGATCTAAGTAGCTGAATTATTTTTTCTTATTATAATATGTTTGTGTTTGGGTTATCATCTAGCTAGTGCAGGTTGTTCTGTTTTATTTGAATGATTTTTTTAGTACATTCTACCTTTTCAACTTCTCTCCTATGTTTTAGCTGCTCTAGCTGTATATTTTTTCTTCTATATTTTGTTTATAATTGTAAACACACCATTAATTGCTTGTGGGACATTTAATATGCAGATCCAGCTAATGCAGCCGCAAATCAAGCCAACAGGGAGGAAGCAGATTCCCGTTCTGTGTTTATTGGCAATGTGAGAATAAGTTACCTTTGCACATTAAATTTGTTCCATTTTTACATTGCCTTTTGGCCTTAACCTGGAATTTTTTTTTTCAGATTACGTTTCATTATGTTTCTATTCAGTTGGATATTTCTGATACTTCTTTAGTCTCTTAACTGCATTTTCAGTTCTTCTCCATTAGATGCAATTATTCTTCTGTCATTTTTTTGTTTAGTCCCACCTTCTCTCTAAGAAAAATAAGTTTCTAAACCTTGGGATGGACATGGAGAATATGAGTGGTTCCTTATGCTTGAAGTTATAAGGTTCAGATAATATGTTATCTCAGAGTGAGGTCTGGATTGTCATGGAAGAAGGAGAAGTACACTGACACTGGTAATTCATATGGTTATATAACTCACGAATGATGTTCTGATAATTCTTTTGTGAAATACTGCAATTGATCACTTTGTTGTTATTTAGCAAAATAAAAATTTCTTTTATGGGTTATCCTTTAACTGAGCACTGTTTGTGCATATAAGTGCTCGGATTGTTTATATGCTGAAAAAGGATGTGGACCCAACTTTTTGATGGATTGATTCACCAAATTTTCCATCCAGGATTGTGGTTTTAGTTGACTTCTCTAAACAGGCTTTTGTATTGGATGTGTTTTTACGTTTATTTGATTTACATTGGACTGGATGTGGGTTCTTATCATTTAGAATCATGGTTTGACCTTATGTCTTACTATGATCGCAGGGTTCTTACTCCTCAAGTTCTCTGTGTGTTAGCGCTGGAATAGTTACACTGTATTTCAGGAATTGGCCAAAGTTGTTTGTGTCAAAATAGGCTTGTTTTATGAGGGAGAACAAAAATTCTGCATGTTTAAATTATGAAAAGACTAGAAAAAAATGGAAAATTGAAAATGAATGAAAAAAAAAAAAGATGAAAAGAAAAATAAAGGAAAATTATTGTGAAAAAAAAGAGAAAAAAAGCAAGAAATATTAAAAAAGTAGCAAAATGAGAAAAAAATGTGAGAAGGGAAGAAAGAAGTGGAGTCTTATTTAAGTGAAGAATGCAAAAGAATGAGAAATGTGATGTACAAAGTGAAATGTTTAGAAGAAGAATGGAGTGTAGGAGTTGGCTAAAATTTATGGAAGGCTGCTGAGTGTACCAAAGTACTGGACACTTAGCTTCAACTTTGGCTTGTGATGATGGGAGAGCTATGTTTTGGAGACAGGGGCCACTCAAGACGTCTATTGCGGAGCGTCATCATTGGTGGTGGTTGTCATTGGTGCTTCCAAAGTATGTGGCCTTTTGGCAGATCTGGTGAAGGGTATAATATTATCACCTTATTCTGATGTAAATTTCTGCTTTTTGTTATGGTCTGACTAACTTGGAAACGTACGATACATGCGCATTTCTTCAGCTGAACTTAAATCACTATGAGAGCCTAAGAATATCACCCTTTTCTTACTCTGTTTTGGTGATTTGTTTAAATGCAACGCTAGACTTTTCTTACTGCATAAAATTTAGGAGAAAACATCGTTGGTTTTGTTTGCCAACAAAATTTTATGATATTGATGGGTTTTTGACAAGTTGCTTGACTATGTATGACTATTTTGTCTTGCATATCAACTGCTCATATGGGACCTTAGATATTTTGCATTTAAAAGCTAATTTGATCTTTCTATGTTCTAATATAAGAATTTCATTTCCCTTGTTTTTTATTTCTATTCTTTGAGGAGCAGTTCTGAGAAAACAATGAAGTATTTCCAGTTATGTCACTGTTTTTCCCTGATGTCCATTTTCCATTATTTAGTAGATGTACCAAGTTTTCCTAAAGCTTTACCTCGTTAAAGTTTTTACATATATTGCCCTAGTTTTCTTCCAATTCGTAGCTTGAAATTTTTAATGTATTGTTACAAAAATCGATTTTACTACAGATGATCAACATTCGCTTCCTGTGTGGTTTGTTATTTATTTACTTATTGTCTTGATATGAAGAGCATTATTCATGTCCATGCCTCTAACTTTTCTCAAGCAGTTGGAAAAGATGGCCCAAGTGATAGAAATTTGTCAACCACATTTTGTAGCACAATGTTAGCTGCAGTGCTCCAGTATTTCGTATACTGTTTATGTGAAATATGATTAGTTAAAAAGTCAAAATGTAGCGGAGGATAATAACATGAAATTTGATTTTAATTTTACCAATATGGGCTACCCCTAAAATATTTCAGCTCAAGCATTACTCTTTTTATCTGGAGCATTAGTGTCTGTTATTGATGTTTAATTTTTCCTATAATACATAGGAGTTGATACCCGCTAATCTGTCAGTTAGAGTAATGATAAAAAGAAAAGGACTTGTTTAGTTTTTTCTTTTATGAGGGGAAAGTAATATCAATAATAAAAATATAGTATTGAATTTTCTAATTGAAAAGGGTTGGTTGTTGGGATGGATTAATGTTGCCGGCAGAATGTTGGGTTGTACTATGGGGAACATAATGTTGGAATGGTTTTACAGTACTGAGGCAGTGAAGTTGTAGCATGCAGTAACTGAAGTTTTAAATCATGGACTATGGTTGTTTAACTTGACAGTTTGGTTTCAAACTACACAATGAGAACAATGATTGGACTTACTATATTAGAAGCATTGCAACGCTGGTGTGAGTTGGTTAAGTTTGGTTGATTGTTGTATTGAAAATATTCTGATAAGCAAAAGAATTTCTTTCAACTGCATAAAGCTTGAATATTTTAATTTCATCTGGGGATGAAAGAGATGATTTTTTTTTGCTCCTAATGCTTGATATATCTGAAACATGGAAGGAAACATGTAATTTGCATCTTAATGAGTCGTTTCTTTTCGTATGGCCTGAAGTGTTTTGATGAGTTTGTAGTTATCTTTTTTATGCTAACTCAAATTTGGCCACAAAACCTTTTGTCGAATTTGGGTTTGTAGGTTGATTATGCTTGCACGCCGGAAGAAGTACAGCAGCATTTTCAGTCCTGCGGCACTGTAAACAGGGTTACTATTTTAACTGACAAATATGTACAGCCAAAGGGTTTTGCTTATGTGGAGTTCCTTGAAGTGGAAGCTGTTCAAGAGGCATTACTTCTAAATGAGTCTGAACTGCACGGTCGTCAATTGAAGGTGAGTCGTAATTCTTGGGTGACCAAAATGATGAGCTTGGTCTATTGTTCTTGGATAGGTTGGTTCAAAATTCTTGTTGCTTATGCTGGTTGTTTTGATATTTCATTTCAGGTTTTGCCGAAAAGGACCAACGTTCCTGGCATGAAGCAATATCGCCCTAGACGTTACAATCCTTACATGGGTCGGTTCAGGAGACCATATATTCCTCCATATTTCTACTCTCCTTATGGATATGGGTATGACTCGACATGATTCCACTTCTATGTTTCACTTGATAATTGCATAGTTTTGATTTCTCATATCCCTTTCTTTCTCATGGTTGCAGAAAAGTTCCTAGGTTTCGGCGACCAATGCGGTACATGCCCTATTATTAGACGGTAACAGACAATAAGTTCTTCTCTAATGGATGGTTTCCCGAATTACTGTAGTTTCTATCTATGATGTTTTAAGAGGACAAACCAATATTTGACTTATATACTGATTATTGTCGTAAAATAATGTTGAACTACTTGTACTTTACCTGTTGATCGCTTGCCTTTAAGGCTATATAGTGTTTGGCTACTCTTGGAAAGCTTTTTGCCATAAATTTATGTGATGGTTATTTCGGGTGTTGAGTAGACTTGACGGTTGCGTATTGAAAAATTTGATCAAAAAATGTTAAAATTGATTAATTTATTGAAAAAACACGTAATCTTTAGTATGAAGATTGTTGTATATATCATTTCAAAAAATAAAAAGATTGTTGTATATATTGAAATATATTTAATTTTATTAAAAATTAGTTCATCAAAATAACTTTTCGTAATAAGACGTGAATTGGGTGTGATTAGCTATAAGATGTCGCCTACTGCCTTGAAGCGTTTCAGGATTGAGTTAATAACTTTTGTATTTATCTTCTTGGGGTGTTTTTAATAGTTAGTGTGGTATCAACTGACTAAAAATAAAATACTTGTTTAAAAACTAAATTTTGAGTATAATATTGAGAACAAAGTCGATCCACATAGACTAACGAGAACTTGTTTACTTGCAAGAAATAAAAATAAAAATAAAGTTAAAAATACAAAAAGTTTTAATTAAACAAATATGCAAAGAGTAAAATTAAAGGAAGTTTAAATTCTAAGAATGTTATAGCCTAAATGCACTCAAACTAATCTAATTCACAAAATTAATTAAATGGAACAACAAAAATCAATGGACGCCGAGAGGGATAATTAATAACAAGACTATAAAAATGATAGAAAAATAATGTAACAATATTAATTTGACAGAAAAATCAATGAGATGAAATGTCTAGCCAAGGTAATTCTTCGTTCAATCTCATAAGTTGATCATAGAAACAAAAGATGAAAATTAATCATTTGAATAGATAAAGTTACAGTCACTGGTGACACACTCAAACGACCAATCACTCCTTAATTTATTGATAGCTCCGGGACGCCCTGCAGACTAGTTTTCTAACTACTAGACAACCCCCGGGATGCCCTGCAGGATTTAATCTATGGCAGCGTTAAAAACTAGAGTGACCCCTATCCTAGCCAACAAAACCGAAAACACCATGAATTATTTAGACTAGATTATTCAGTTTCATAACGTTGAAAGTTGTCCAACCACATGCATCCAAGTTATTCGCTACAAGTATTAGAACCAACGATAACCGCTCAGCTAATTCTAAATAGCAATATATTATTTCTATCAATCAATTAATCAGCCCTATCAATCAATCAAAAAAAATAACAATAAAAGAAATAGAGCATATAAACTGAATAAATATTTGAAAAGTTTAATAACACTTAAAATGAAAGTCTCACAACTATCATGGATTGAACATTGAAAATATCTCGACTAGATGCGAGTTTAGTTACACATGCTTAATAGAAGAAAGCACAAAAAGTTGAATATTGTTCTCTGCCCATGTTCAGAGTTTCAGGAGCAAAAAACAGAAGAAAAGTTGGCAGCCACACAAATGATCTATGTTTTTATATGTGACATTTTCAAACCTAATCCTAATTGGACTTTAATTAACATAATAATAATAGGAGAGTATTGTTCCAATAATAATGCTTAAAAATCTTCTAATTTCGTCCAAGATGCTCAATTCCCGAGGCCCATAATGTCCATGCACGCGTCCCAAAACAATAGCAATAGCCTAATCAACGCATCAAATTTGACATGGTCATATCAAATGTCGTCTAGAAGTGAAAATCGTCCAAATCAACTCTTTACCACTTTTTCACCCACAACTCACTTGAATGACATAAAGAACAAAAACACATAAAAACCTAATAAAAATAACACTAAAACATGTAATATCAATATAAAATGCAATAATCAACATGCATGAAATGCAACCCATCAATAGTGTAGATATTATTTAGACATTTTAAATTTAATTCAATAGTTAAGAATTTGTCAACAAATTAAAAAATTTGATTTAAATAATTGAATTTAAATTATTAGATTAAATTTAAAGTGTAGTATTTTAATCGTTAAAAACACATAAAGGAAATAACGCTCCTTGAAGGATTGTCCATTGGGTGCTCTTTTTAGGGGAGTGAGTAGATTATGGTAGTTTTTAGAGACTAGAGAGAGTACGTCTTTTTGAAGTAGATTTGATAGATTTTGTATTCAATATTTGGGTAATTTGGAAAGGATAGGTTGATCTATCAAGCCATTTTGTTTTTTCCAATTTCCTTTTTGTTTGATTCGAGTTCACAATAAAGACACGTTATGTAGTGATGAAACGTTAGGAGACTTGACTCGAACACTGTCTCTACAATATGATTTGCCAAAAGTTGGTGGATTGGAGACCAAAACGTCAGCTTGGATTCAACTTGGAGAACTTATCTGGAAGTCTGGAACTTCAAGAGAAAGAAATAACAAGAGGACCTATCGAGTTAGGTTTACAAAGCGAATGAAACCGATGGTATATAGGCTGACCGTAAGGATTGTTCTAACATTCTTCATGTGAGTTACAAGTTCAATAATTTTTTCTTTGTAACCTTTAATGACTCCCTAATACCTTTGAAACTTGAAACTATAGTTTAGCAAATTAATGTCCGAATGGCACATCTATCTCTGGAAAAAAAATCGAATTTTAGTTTCCTTGTATATTGTTAGTAGTATTCCTTGGTATCTTGCAAGTCATAGCACCAGGACTGAACAAAAGAAACAACTTGAATTACTTTCAACCGATACTGATATATTGGTGTTAGATCTTCAACCAAGGTTTTGCGCAAAATGAACAAGTACTGGAAAAGAACAAGCAAAAGAAAGATCGAGTGGAAAATTAATTTCATTGCAAGAAAAAAATACAAATGGAAAAATATGTGTAACTTTAAGTTGATATAACTTTTAATTTACCAAACCACCCTTCAAAAGTGTACTTTTTTCCTCCCATAAATATAGACACTAAGTATTAAATAGAAACTAGCACAATTTTATGGTCAATTGTAATTTTCTTATTTATTTCAAACACAATTTTTAAAATTAACAATTAAATAATAAAAAATTATATAATTTAATTAATTTATTTTAATTTTAGATGTTTTATAAAAATTATTTTCAAATCATGTAAATCTACTTTCCTCTCCCATTAAATTTTCATTCCAATTTTTTATTTCCAAAAGTCTAATTTTAATTATTACCCTCTCTTTTATTGTCACTACCCAAAGTCGGGTCACGACCGGCATACAAAATGGCTCGAACTTGAAGCCCGACCCATTATGCACAAGCCTCAGATAACCATAAGTGCTACCCCGAAAATCATTTATAAAACAAGCTAATATAATATGAATACAGAGGTAGATATAAATGACCGCAAAACTAGATAATCATAAATATCAAATCCAAAATATATACATACACAAATCGTAAATGAGTAAAATCAATGCCCAAAAATCAAAATACAACTCAGTAACCCACTAGCATTCGGTGCGGAGCCCTATCAAAATAAAGGAGCCCGAGCAAAAGGGCATCAACTAACCAAATCAACGATGTATCGCTGAATATCTGAATGTCGGATGGTTGCTTAGTCAAATAGCACCTGAACACGTCAAAACATATAAGTTCTAAAAGACAGAGCCTATGTGTCTGAAGCTGCTACCACACTCACCTGGTAACCAAGCTGAACTCCAATCAAGCACCACTGGTACCTGGCTGGTTGTGCTGGTAGATACAAGAAGCTGAAACAAATAAATCACATCATAATAATCAGAATAGGGTACTGGTACTGTGGCGGTACCGAATGTATGCATGCAAAGCAAATGCCATCATAGTCTCGATTGCACCGAAAACTAGAAATGCACCAACTCTCAATCCTGTCAACACCCAACTGACCGATCACCCACACAAACTGTAATCGACCTCCTAAACATGGATCTAACACCTAAATTGAAAAATAAGATTAGAATCAGCAAGATTCTTCATCCTCAAATTTGGATTCTCGAACCCTTGAAGAATGATCCGGCCAATCACCAAGCCCAACTCAAAACAAAGCATCTCTAACTCAGATCTAACTTAATACATCATAAACAACTTCAGATTCAACAAGAAATTCACCAAAATTTGAATCCCTATCTCGGAATAAACTCATTTCGCTCGAACACGAAATCTTCCAAAACTGAAGTTAAAATCCCGTGATTTCAACCTTAAACCTCCTTAAACTAACAATGATTAACTCCCTTGAATACAAAAAGAATAGATCTGAACTCAACACTTATTTTTGGAAAACCCTAGATGAGTGAATGCAGAACAGAAAATGACGAAGAGAAGAGATCATCAGACATTTCTTACCTCAAGGAAGTAAAAGGATAGATGGAAGAGTAATGGAGAGGAAAAGGACTGATCTCCGGAGTAATCTCGATGGTTGAGAGGAGTAATGGAAGAAGAGAGGGTAGGTGGGTGTATTTATAGACCCACGGAACTGATACGCTGCGTGTCACTTAACTTGATCCTGATTTGGCACTTCTACGTGCGTTTGGCCCACTGTTACGCACGCTGAACAAGGTTTGCATTGCGTACGTAGATGGCCGATCTGATGACTTCCTACCCTCAGGTATAAAATCAATGTGTGTTCTCCTCTATGAAAACCTTATGCAATTCACGTATTTCATCACTCTTGCTCACGGTCCAAGTCTCAACTATGTTCAACGCACGTAGAACATCACCCGCACATGTTGAAGCCCTGAGGCACGTTCACGACCCAATTCAAACACTCTTCTATGTGCGTAGAATCTCCTACAATGCACGTAGATGTCCTTTAGCGTGTCTTGCAAGCACAACCCAGCCTCCAAAGAATTCTCACTCAACATTAATGGTTTGAAACCTTATTTACCTTGAAGACTGGATGGAATACTACAAGATTCCAGTTAGAACTGACAGGTTATTACATATTT
>CAODLS010385926.1:0-17460 GCA_948243855.1 Flueggea neowawraea
GCAGGTGATATCTTTTGGACGCACAACATCTGATCAGTACCTCGGACCTAGTGAGGTGCTTCTTCACTTAAGTGAGTGCCCTTGTTCGGGACTCTACTTTGCTATGTCATAGAGCTTCACATCGGGTTACTGTTGGAATACTAGGCTTCATTTTGTATTTTGGGGTTTACTCTGGTGATTTATATTTTCACTGATATTTTTTATATACTGTATATGTATATATATATATATATATATACGATTTACTTCATTTATAAATGCTTTTATAAATGTTTTAAATAAATAATTTGATAAGTCGGGTAGTATATCTGATCACAGAGGCTTGTGCGGGATGGATCGGCTTCCATAGACGGTCTGCCTCGTACGCTGATCACGGGCACGACTATGGGTCGTGGCATCCAGCTTGTTACATATATAAGTAACCCGAGCTCCATTAAGAGCCTTTGTGAAAATGTCCTCTAGTTGTTCCCCAGTCTTCACATACGTTGTAGAAATAAAGTTTTGTTGAATCTTCTCACTGACGAAATGACAATCTATCTCAATGTGCTTAGTTCGCTCATAAAAGACAGGATTTGAGGCAACATGAATTGCAGCTTGATTATCACACCACAGCGACCAATTTTATCTAAAAGTTGGGAGACCAACATCAGTTCATTCAAAGATTGTGTCATTGCTCAATACTTAGATTATGCACTAGATCGAGACACCACACTCTGTTTCTTATTCTTCCATGAGACCAAATTACCACCAACAAAAACACAGTACCCAGTTGTGGATCTTCGATCAATCTTGGAGCTTGCCCAATCTGCATCAGAAAGACATTCAATATTTCTATGCCCATGATTTTTATATAGAATACCTCGTCCAGGAGCTCCTTTGAGATAACACAATATTTGTTCCAAAGCTGACCAATGATGGACTGTAGGGAAGACATAAACTGACTCATAATGCTAACTGAATAAGCAATGTCAGGGCGAGTTACTATGAGATAGTTTAGTTTTCCAACTAACCTCCTATACTCTTCAGGATCATTAAAAAGCTCTCCATCCTTGGTAAGTTATTGATTAGGGAGCATTGGAGTACTGCATGGGTTGGCTCCTAATTTCCCAGTTTCTACTAACAAATCCAAAACATACTTCCGTTGGGATAGAAAGATACCCTTCTTGCTTCTTGATACCTCAATCCCTAAGAAATATTTCAAGGAACCCATATCTTTAATGCTGAACTGGTTCTGAAGAAATGATTTCAATGATGAGATTCCCTGCACATCACTTCTGGTAATCACAATATCATCAACATAAACCACCAGTAGAATGATACCAGAAGTAGATTGCTTGTAGAATACAGTGTGATCACTCTTGCTTTTCTGCATCCCAAACCCTTCTACTGCTTGGCTAAACTTTCCAAACCAAGCCCAGGGACTTTATTTCAATCCATACAATGACTTTTGAAGATGACATACTCTCCCAGACTCCTCCTGAGCAACAAACCCAAGAGGTTGCTCCATGTACACCTCTTCTAAAAGATCACCACGCAAAAAGGCATTCTTCACAACAAGTTGGTGGAAAGGTCAATTATCCATTGCCGCCAAAGAAATAAACAAACAAACTGAAGTCAACTTGGCTACTGGAGAGAACGTGTCCAAGTAGTCAATCCCATAAGTTTGAGCATATCCCTTAAAACCAACCGAGCTTTGAGACGAGCTATAGATCCATCAGAATGAAACTTAACTACAAAGACACACTTACAACCAACTGCTTTCTTACCAGGAGATAGTTCAACTAGTTCTCAAGTTCCATTTTCAGTTAAGGCATTCATTTCATCAAGCATGGATGCCCTCCACCCAGAATGGGATAGGGCTTGCTGAACAGATTTTAGGACCTGAACTAAATCAAGAGAAGCAACAAAAGAGCAAGAAGCAGACGATAACTGGTTATAGGTAACACAAGAGGAAATTGGATAGGTGCATTGGCGTTTACCTTTTCGAAGAGCAATAGGTAAATCAAGGTCACTAGGAGGAGGATCCAATGAAGAAGGCGATACTGGTCCGAACCAGTATCAGGGGGTGAGGCCTTCTAGAGTAAACATTATTGACAGGTGGTCTAGGCTGTGGCAATGGTGGTGGAGGTGGAACGTGAGCAGAATCTGAACTGATGACATGATACACTAACAACTCATCACAATCTTGTGAGGATGTAGACAAAGATGAGTCACCAAAGAATGGGCTATGTTCATGAAAAGTGACATCAGCTGAAACTAGGTACCTGTTTAAGAGAGGAGAAAAACACCTATACCCTTTTTGCAAACGAGAGTATCCCAGAAAAACACACCTGAATGACTTAGGATCAAGTTTAGAAACATGTGGACCATTATCACGAACAAAACAAGTACACCCAAATATGTGAGGTTCAATAGAAAATAGAGGATTAGCTGGGAATAAAACCTGATAGAGTATTTGGTTCTATAAAACAGTAGAAGGCATCCGATTTATCAAAAAAAGGCAGTAGAAACTACATCGACCCAAAAATGTTTAGGCACATTAGTTTGAAATAAAAGAGCTCTAGCTGTCTCAATGAGATGTCTATTTTTTTTCTTTTCGTTACTCCATTTTGGGACGGAGTATCAGGACAAGATAACTAGTGAAGTATCCCATTTTGGGTCATGTATGTCTGAAAGGTGTAGAAAAATATTCCTTGGCATTATCACTTCACAAAATCTTATCAGGAACGTTAAATTGGGTTTTAATTTCAGCATAAAAATATTGAAAATGTGACAGTAACTCAGAACGAGATTTCATAAAGTAAAGCCAAGTCATACTAGAAAAATCATCCACAAAGGTAACAAAACATCGGAATCCATTAGACAAAATTGGACAAGGTCCCCAAACATCAGAATGAATTAACTCAAAACTATGACTAGCCCTCTCATTAATTCGAGGAAGAGAGGACAACCGATGGTGTTTAGCAAATTGGCATGACTCACAATCTAAAGATGACATTTTCTTAAACTGAGGGTATAACTTTTGGAGCAGAGGTAGAGATGGATGTTCTAACCGACAATGAACCTCAAAGGGAGATAAGGTGCTGGAACAGGCAATGGGTTGAGGTATTTGGGTATCCAGGATGTATAGCCCCCCTGATTCTCGTCCTTTTCCAATAATCTGCTTCATCATAAAATCCTAAAAAAGACAATGATCAGGAAAGAAGGAGATAGAACAATTGAGAGCACGTGTAATTTCGATAACAGAGACAAGATTAAAAGAGAATTGAGGTAAACTAAGAACATAAGTTAAAGGTGATGATGGTGTAACATTAATAGTGCCGGAACCAAGAACATTAGAGGTAGATCCATTTGCTAAGGTGACTGAAGAAAGTTGTTTATGAAAGGTGGAAAAGAGTTTTGGATTACCTATTATGTGATCTGTGGCACCAAAATCAATGACCCATTATGTAGAAGATGAGAGAAGACATGTGTTATTTTTACCTGACTCGGCAAGAGCACTGATAGAGTGGGATTTCTTAGATGCCTCCTGGAATTGAATGAATTTGGCATATTCATCTGCAGAAATAAAGAAGATCTGATCATGAGAGGCCTCATTTGTAGTAACCATATGAGCTGACGGTGATCCATATCCCTTCTGATTCTTTTTTAGCAACTTCTGACAAGTCCTCTTTGTATGACCAAGTTCATGGAAGTAGTAGCATACTATGCCCGAACCTTGATTTCCAGAATTTTGAGTTCCAGCTCTGGTGCCATTCCTACTGCCTCTGTAATTGCCCTGTGGTTGAGGTCGAATAGCACTTGTACTTATCTGGCTAACAAGAGCATTAGGTTGATGTACAGATGAGGCTTGAGAACTAGGAACAGTTTGCAACACCCTAGTATAAGCTTCGCGCAGAGTAGTAAAACCAGGATCAGACAAAATCTGTGATTTTACTCCTTCATACTGAGAGTTACCATCTGTTCTCTTTGAGTCTGCTGAACCCTGACATCTGCACTAAAAGGCAATAGTGCATTCAACTCTTCATAAACACGTTTGACGTGCATGTGGTGATTATTAAGAGACTGATCCAGTTGTTCAGCTCGATAGAACTCTGTGCACACATCAAAAATACGAGAAATATTCTCACTCCTAGAAAACACAAAAGCCAATTATTCCATCGCATCTTTAACATAATCACAATGTGTAATGTGAACAGACTGGTCAAGTTCAATAGAATTACGAATTTGTATTAGCAATTGAGCATAAATTCTCATCCATTCAGAATAACCAGGATCATCTTCAGCTGGAGGACTATTAGTGAGATGACTCTCTTGTGAAATACTCCTCAAATATAACCTGACAGTCTTATTCCAATAATAATAGTTGCTCCCATTTAATTTTTCATCGGTGAGTTTAGCCACCGAGGACACTAAACTTGTCACAACATGTTTTTGTTCAGTCATTGTCACCCCAAATAATCAAGAATCCCCAACCAACAATAGAGACAAACCTAACAGCCACAAAAAAAAAAGCCAACGTACTGGTTAAGGAGAAACAGATAGAGGGATTTTCCTGGTGACAAAGAGACAGCCACTCACTGAGTGACCCGAAGAAAATTAGCGTTGCTCACTTGGGCAGCAGCAGAGAAGAACGAAAAAAGGAACAAGAAATTTCAAGCCTTTGGCTCTGATACCATGTAATCAGAGAGAAGAAGATGGGAGAAATTTTGAATACTCTTTGATTGAAAAGGGTTTACATATTTATATACACTCTCATTTATCTATTCTAGGAATGCATCTGATATGGAAAAATCGCTACAATCAAATCTCCTATAATCAAGCTAACTAATATAGGAAATACACCTATTTACATATTTTATTTCTATAACTAAAATCAATCATATGCAAATACCATTCAGGTGCGCACACAACCTTTCAGTTACACACAAAAGAAAAAGCCGCATAAAATGGATCAGACTATTTAGAGTTGATTGACGCATCAGGTAAAAAATTCAAGCCTTCCAATCATTACCATGTGTCATAATTTGTGCAGAACACTCAAAGGTCAAGTGTGAGTTGCAAACTTTACATGGAAATTACGTGCACAAGAAAAATATGAAGAAAACTGTCGGAAATGCAAAAATCAAGGGTTGTGCACCTTACTTCATAAGTTATGCGCACAACTCATCATTTGCGCACACAAGTAATGTGTTGCACAAACAAATGCCCTCTAACACAAAAGCAGAAAGTTGAAAAACTTTCCACAATGGCTATTTATCATTGCACAACGTCTCTCTACCTTTTATAACAGTCAAATGGACATATTTTGGCTATAAATAGCCTTCTACTTCAGAAGAAGAATACACAAGGAGAAAAAATCATAGAGAGAAGCCTAGAATACACATTGTCATCATTTTGATCTCTTTTCTTCTACACTCACTCTTATTTTTAACACTTGCAATACCATTTGGGTTGGTGTGAGCTTATTGTTACTGCTTGGACACATTTTGTAAAAAGCAAGCATTCTTGATTGAAGAGTTATTATAGGTTTCCTAGTTAATGTTGACTTTCGTTTTGATGATGGTGTGTACAAAACATCCATGAAAGAGGTTCCAAACACTGTGATTTGTGGCAACAAAGCACATACTTGTTGATCTACGCACGTTGCCTTATGCAAGCCTAGCTCATACGCACACAGAACGTGAGCAAAGCAAGTAGATGTGAATGGGACTGGAAATAGTGAGCATCAAACATTGTTCTAAGCATACAAAGGGTAGACTAAGCCTGTAGAATTGCACAAATGATCATGCTATGCACGTAAAAGGATACTACGCACGTAGAGGCTAAAAATACCCTTAAGTGGCACGTCAAAGGTTGCAAGAAAGGACAAAGAGTGTCAAAGGTGTTGTAACATTAAGCTCTACATAATTAATGACAGGTTAACGCACTTAGAAAAGCTGCAGATGTGAACAAAGTCAAAACGCTCCTCGGAATTTGAATTTAAATTTGAATGTTCTCTGACATGTGTGTTGATCAAAGGTTCGATCTTGGAATGACATTCGACAACGCACATAACAACTTGACTACGCACGTAAGAGATAGAACCTATTAAAAGCCTACGTACATAAAAATGGGACAAATCATGTAAATGTTGATTTATTCAAGACAATGACCACTAGAGTTCTAGCAAAGCACGTAGACCTTAAATCAACCCATGTAGAACTCTGATGGACGGAAAGACTACGCACGTAAAGGACAGAGATGTCATTACTTGACATAATTTTCTATTCTCTCACAATGGATACCTGAAGGCTTTCAACGGGTATTATGTACATAGTGGCTATAAATAGACGTATCATATCAAAAGAGAAACGAGAGAGACATTTGCTAAGTTTTTCTATTCACTTTCTCTCTCATCTCCATACTTCTACCCGTTTGAGCTATTTTACTTGATATCATTCTTGGGTCGGGTTGAGCTTTAAATCTTTGCTGGAAACACAATTTGTAACAATCAGATTATTTGATTGAGGATTGAATATGTTTTATTGTTAAGCCTTAGAAAAAAAAAAAGTGGGTTATGTTTTTCTTGTTTTGTTTCCTTGGAAAAACAAGAGGTTGTAACGGTTTCTTAGTTGAGCCCGCAAAAAACTAGAGAGTGTAACGATTTTCTTGTTGAGCCGGTAAAAACAAGAGGTGTAACTATTTCCCTCCACCCGAAAGTGAGGAGATAGTGGATTGAAATTCTCTATGGGTTCTAGAGAGTGGACGTAGGTCAAAGAGGACCTAACCACAATAAATCATATTTTTCTCTCTCCATCAACTCATTCACTTTGCTTTGCATATTGTTTCTATTGTGTCTGAATTGGATATTTGTTTGCTTATGCATTTAACTTTGATTTTGGTTGAAAGGAACTTTGTTGTTTGTTTTGATTTATAAAAGATTTTCAACAAGTTTTCAGTTTTCTCAAAATCCAATTCATCCCTCCTCTTGGATTGTCATCTTTGGGACCAACAGTTAATCCAGTAAAAATTAGAGAATTGTAAGGTTTGCCAGTTGAACCCGCAAAAACTAGTATGTTGTAAAGGTTTGCTAGTGGAACCCGTGAAAAACTAACGGCGTAAGATTTTCTAATTGACCTCACAAAAGCTAGAAGTGTAAGGTTTTCTAGTTGAGCCTGCAAAAACTAGAGGTTGTAAGGTTCCTTGTGATCCCATAAAATAAGGGCTAATGTATAAAGGCTTCCCTCTACTTTGAAGTGAGAAGACTAGTGGATTCAAACTCTAGAGAGCGGCTTGAGGAGTGGACATAAGTCAAAGAGGACCAAGCCACTATAAATTGATGGCTTGAACCTCTCTTCTCTTAACTGTTTACATTCATTGTTTTCTTGTTTCTTGGTTGTGTTATTTACTTTGTTTATGAATTGGTCTATCTTTTATATTCTGCAAAGGTTTAGAAAAGTTTTTAAACTTGTTAGCAATTCAATTCAACCTATTGGATTGCTAACTTGGGACAACATGTTGGAACTTTGCCAAGGTTTTAGAACTTGAACTTTGAATTGAGCTTACTAACTAGGCCGTTATCACAAGTATTTGTTTGGGGAATTTTGCAAAGTGTGCTCGTGTATGATTAACTCGAGAATAAAACGTTAAGTACTTGACCGAATAACACGGGCAAAAGGTTTGGTGGTACCTAACAACTTAGGACTTAACATGAGAAATGTAATAAGACGATAAAATGGACAAAGGTGTGAAAGAAACTCAAAATTGATATTTATAGATTTTCTTAATAAAAAGACAAGTACAAAAGCTTACGTACGAAGTATGAGAGAGTAGCTCACCACACAGCTCGTAAACAATTAAACTAAATCAAGCATGTAAAAACTATTGTCACTAAGAAAGAGATCAAAAGATTATGCTCGAAGCATGTGAGGACTTGAGACTCGTCATACAACACACAAACAATTAACCCAGCCTTGGGAATGGAACTAACTTCTGAAATTATGAGTAAGTTGTAAGTAAAGTGCAAAGGACAAAGCAAAAATTAAATTGACAATAATAACGAGTAGAATGTCTGGAGTGCGATTCCTCGATCTGTCTTCTGGCTTTCAATTTATAGTGAGGTGAAGAAACTACTTCGGTGGTAGTTTCCTTACTTTTCGCTTCCCACGTAGTGCGAGTTCTTTATTCATTCTGTAACCTCCACGTTCCAGCATACAGACACATCTTGGGTTAATCTTCCACTTTCTATTAGATGTCATATTGTTCAGAATCCCACGTAGGTCAGCTAATTATCGTGAGGTCTTAACTGTCAATCCCGAGTTGCCTTTCAGACATGACTGATCTCGGTCATTATCTTCGGATTAATGTTCTCTGCTAGGTATTCGATGTTCTTTACCGAAGTGCCTATTTAGTCAATTTCCATTTTAATTACTATTTAGCCTTTTTTCTTTCTCGATGTTCTTCAAGTAGACTGTGGTCTTCCCAAGCTACCTTCTGTGAGGCGTTCTCGAGGACGTTTCCTCATGCCTCGGTGATTTCTTGGAAGACTAATGTTATCTTCGATTTGAAGTGAGACGTCTTGAGGACATTCTTTTATTGCTCTTTCACTCGTGTTACCGACTTCTACACGTGCATTGGGTTGTGTCTATCTTCACTTCCTGTATATAACCCTTCTATTTCCTTAAATGACGGTGTTATCCATGTGTGCCACGTATCCATTCTTTTAGATGTGATTTATGTAGATTTGTTCTGAACAACTAGCTCCAATTTCTTAGTTTTTAGTTTCTTTTAAAAAATAATTTTTGTAAATAAATGCATCATCTCACCTAAAAACTTGTTATTCTATTTTTTTTTTCGGGTTTATTTTCTCCCCATCTAGGATTAGATATCTACACATGATAAGGCATGATTGTCTCTGGAAATTTGATTACATTCTTTATCTTGCCCTTCCTATGTGAACCTGGACTGTAAATTCGCCTACCAAAGTTTGAAATCTTTCAAAGTTTTTTATCAAAAACATGATTACACTCACATGTGACATCAAAATATACAAAATTTATTTGCCAAAAATGGGATCCTAATAATAACTATAATGAACACAGCAAAATATGAAGTTGATACTCAAAGGGAAAGTTCTAAATTCAAAAAGTGAGATCAAGTAGTAGTGCTCTATAAGTCCTATTCTGTGTGCCCATTCATTCAGAGTATCTTTTTTTTTTTGCCAGACATTCAGAGTATCTTTAGACTTTCTCAAATAGTGTAATCAAGATGAGTGAACTGTGAAGAAATAAGGGACTGACTCTTTTTTCTTTACCTTCCTGGATTGTACTCATCTTCAATTGCTGCGCTTTTGTAATCATGACTTGTGGTGTCATTATTGCTATGGAAAGCTACTCTCTCTTTCTCTCTTCAGATTGTTTCTATTTAACTCCTTATTTTTTCTTCTCCTGCTACTATAAACTTGGCTCCCACCACAAATAAGAAAGAAAAAAAAAAAGGCTTCTCCGTTAGTTAAGGTCGCCTTAAACAACAAGAAAAATTGGATGGATCCTTCAAAGTGGAGTTCACCTAGGTCTTTTCTACATCAAAGGCTGCATAGGTATGTTCAATTAGTAGTCTTATCTGCTCTGTTTTCTCAAATGACCTAGACATATATATCGTATTTCTAATGTTTTAAAAAAGTTTTATTTAATCTAAACATAAAATTCTTTGAAATTTGTTATTTAAATTTTCTTACACCAAATAAGAGTTTTCCTTCTACAAAGCTTGTGGTGAACCGGAAATTTGGCGTAGCTTCTCCTCTCTTAACAAAGCTTTTGAGTTCGAATTTTAAATATTAAAAAACTTTAAAACGTTCCACCCAAATTAATATCTGAATTAGGTAATTTAATAAAAAAGTAAGAGTTTTACGCAAGACGAAAACACAACAAAATTAATCATATAAAGGTATGGTTATCTAGTTAATTTTTCTTTTTTTTATTTAAATCAATATTTATGATGATGTGCAGAAGGAGAAGATTGTCGAAAACGTTGAAGGAGAAGAAGATGGCGTTAAAGATAGAGATGGAAATGAAGAACTTGAAACTCTACTTAAAGAACAAAAGCATCATTGAAGAGAATGACAAGCTGAGAAAGAAAGCTTTTTTACTTCACCAAGAGAACCAATCCTTGTCATCTCAGCTCCAAAAGAAGTTGGCCAATCCTTTAGTTTGATTTAAAACCATTCCATTAATTAATTAATGCAACTGCGACCATATAGTTTATATAGTATATATAGCAAGAGAAACTGGACGATAGACTAGCTTTATATTATTATTTACTACGTTCTTTGATGAAGTGAAGTAGTCTTGCTCTTTCATCTTCGCTAGTTCCCTTTTTTGTTTCTATTTTCTTAGCCGATATTCTGCTTCTTACATTAATAAAACTAGTTCTTCATGCATTTTCATGTCATGGATATAATGGCATCTATGTTTTCTTTATATATATAAATAGTGGATAACCATTACCAAATTTGAGCAATAGTTTTTGGATCAAGTAAAACGATGTCCACATACTCCATCCCCGGTTCCGATTGAACCCACATCTTAGGAGACGTGGAGCATGGAGCTTTACCACTAAAGCACCCCGAACTCGACGAAGTTTGAGCAATATGAACAATTTCTCTCTCAATAGAAATTTGTTATAGTCTGGTGTTAGTATAGTCGGACCACCTACTAAAACTATACAATTATGACCATTAAATTTATGTATTAAATTTAGGTCATTAAATGGTGGTTGTAAATCTGATGCATATAATAATTTAGTTTTTAAACCAATTTAACTAGATTGACCATGTAAACCAACAAAATAAAATTAATGTGGTTGCTTAAAATTAATTTTAATAATCATATGATTATGTCAACATAAATGAGAGTAGAAAAATCATAACTAGAATAAAAATGTCAAAAATATTAAGTAACCGAGAAAAAACTCATTAGATATATAGACTACTTTACAGTAACGAACAAGTCAGATAACGTGACAACCAACTAACATTGATTTGGTTAATTAAGATTGGTTTTAAAAATCATCATTATATAAACTCAAGTGAGAACAAAAAAAAATAAAAAATATAAAAAAAATGATAAATGGAGCAAACAACTAGTTCAGTATGACGCAGAATATAGTATTCAATGAAAAAAAAAGTATTAAAATCTCATAACCTCGTATCATAAAAAATTTTGTATTACATTTGATTTCAGATTTGACATTTAGTACTATGAATTAATTCATGATATTAAATTATTTAGTATTTTTGTCGAATTAATAGTACTAAGTCTCGTAATTTCGTATCATAAAACAATTAGTACTATATTTGATTTTAGTTTGAACATTTAGTATTATTAACTCATTCATGATACTAAAATTATTTAATACTCTCAATGAATTTCTAGTACTAAAATCTCATGATTTAGTACTATATTTGATTTTAGTTTGAACATTTAGTATTATGAGCTCATCTATGATACTAAAATCATTTAGTAATTTCAACTAATTTATAATACTAAAATAGTATGATTTCGTATCATTAAAAAATTTAGTACTATATTTAAGTTTAGTTTGAACATTTAGTACTGTTAACTCATCTACGATACTAAAATCATTTAGTACTCTCAATGAATTTTATCATACTAAAATCGCATGAATTTGTACCATTAAAATATTTAGTACTATATTTTATTTTAATTTGAACATTTAGTACTATGAACCCATTAATGATATTAAAATTATTTAGTACTCTCAATAAATTTATAATATTAAAATTTTATAATCTTGTATCATGAAAATTTTAATACTATATTTGATTTTAGTTTGAACATTTAGTATTATTATATATTTAGTACTCTCAACAAATTTATTGTACTAAATATCATAATTTTGTGTCATAAATAATTTGGTAATATATTTATTTTAATTTGAGCATTTATTACTATAAATTCATTCGTGTACTAATTCATCTTGTGCTTCAAAAAATTTATATTATTAAAATTTCATAATTCCGTATCATAAAAAAAATTGTTACTATATTTGATTTTAGCAATGGACATTTAATGCTATATATGAATTCATCCGTTATACTAACACTTCCAAATAATTTATTATATTGAAATCTCATTATAATATTATGACACCTCACTTAACAATATAAGTACTAATTTATTTTCATATTATCAGGTGTTAATTCTAATTTCGCTATACTAGATTTTCCACTGATTATGAGGTTGAGGATATGAAGAGTTGTGTTTATTTTCCAATAATTGGCATAACCAACTAACAAAAATTGAATCAATATTGGAACGAGTCAATCTTTATATGTTACTCTAGTTGCATGTGTTGCTACAAGGATGTAACTAATGCTCATTTTTCTAGGCAAAAAGTACTTTCTTCAAGGAAATGTTTCAACAGAAAATGAATTTTTGAAAAATTAATTTTTCGTCGTTTTATTTCTGATATATAAAAAATTATTCATCCAATCAATAAAAAGTAGATTATTAATAGGTAAATGTGCGAAAGCTTGCAAATAAAATCGATTTCCAAATATAATGAATCTATGTTTGTAGTTATATTAAATAATGACATTCAGTCAAAAAAATAGTAGTTATCCCACAAATGTGATGATAAGCATAAATCTAATGATTTTTTTTTGGTACTTAATATTTTGACATTTTATTCTTGTCATAAATTTTTTTTCTCACTAGTCTTGTTATAATTATATGATTATTAAAATTAATCTTGTGCAACCATACTAATTTTATTTGGTTGGTTTACATGGTCGGTTTAGTTAAATTAGTTTAGAAACCAAATTATTGTGTGCACTAGATTTTGACACCACTACCTAATGACCCAAATTTAATACATAAATTTAATGGTCATTATTATATGGTATAAGTCACACCACCTTGTTGGAAGACAGTCTGCCTATAACTAACATATTATAACTATTAAACTACTAGTTCTTGATATATGCATATATTTACCGTTGGTACATCCATATACTTATTTGACATTGTATACAATCTTATCTTATATAAGGCCCCTTGTTATTATATTAGTACAGTTTTGTCATAAAATTTCGGATTGGTATATATGAGAGAATCCTATAAATTTCTTGAATAGGATAGTATAACAGCAAAATTTAAGTTAAGATATTAACAGCGTCAATGAAAATTCACATGTATGAATGAATGGAGTGTATAGAATCTGTCGTGGATATAGGCTCAGTGGAGCAGCAATGAATAAATCGTTGAAATTAAACGACTGGGTAGCCATTTGTTTGATGATCGTACATCTCGTGTCGTTTAAACTCTGAAGTCAATTTTACACCGTTAAATCCATTTTTTCAGTTTAAACATTCATGATTTTTTTGAAAGTAAAACGAACCCAAAAAAATAAAATAGTGACAGCTTTCATTTTCAAAGCCAGCTGGTGAACATCTCCAAACACATTTTCACTGGTACTGTGTTGAACTTGAGTTCATTTTCCTGCAACTGCCTAACTATGGCAGCCAGTGTTCATTAAGTTCATACCAGAGTTGGCAATGGCATGGTGAGCAACGAACAGCTAGAGTTTTTTTTGTTAAATTAAATTGCAATTAGAATACAACAATTTACGTCTAGAAAAATGTACCGTTCTTTCTTTTTTTTCCACTGTATAATTTGGTTCATACAATTTATTTTTGTTAATCCTACTTAAAAAAAAACACCACATTATCTCTTCACTGGGGTTTTTTTTTTTTTTGGTATGGTGCAGCACCCCTTATCTAAAAATCAGTCAAACAGAAAGCTCACCCTAGCCTAACATATTCTCCACTCCTACCGAGCTCGACACCCACCTAATAGTCCTAGAGGCAAAAATAGGTAAGGTATGCAGGAATATAAACCTATAAACAAAAGCATAGAGGCCCACCCCTAGAAATGATCAAACCGAACCAAAATCGACAAATCGTACCGAAATCAAACCGGTTAAATTCGGTGAAAATTGGAACCGAGCCAAAACCTTGAACCGCACAATAAAAACCCTGGTTCAAGGTTTCCAAAACCATTGAACCGTCTATTCTGAAACCGTTTTGAACCATCGGTTCAAACCGATGGTTAACCGGTGGTTAAACCCTTAAAAACTAACGATTTTAACCAAAATCAGTTGTTAATTTCTTAAACCAGTAGTTTTAACCCTCTTAATCCAGCAGTTTTAACCAAAACTAAAAGTTCAATCTTTTTAAACCAGCGTTTTTAACAATATTTTTTAGAAAAATAAAAAATCGATTTAAACCGGACCAAACCAAAACTGAAACTTTTAATTGAACCGGTCAAAACAGAATCGAAACCAAACCGTCCATGGGCGGTTTGGTTCTGGTTCAATGGTTTCAGGAACCAAAACCGTCGATTCGTGAATGGTGGCCACCTCTTCCCACCCCTATCTATTTACAAGCCATCACATTTTGCCTATACATCCAAAAATCTACTATCAGCTTGGTTTTTACATCTCATATTCCCAAGAATTCTTCTTAGAACTCGTTCAACACAGAATTTTTCATTTAAAAAAACTATGCTATTCTGCTCTAACAAAAAACAATACACAATAGCATTAAACATAACTCACCATACCTGACTTTGCAAGCCACGACCTCTGGTTTTTTGTGAGAGCCAGCTCACTTCTCGTCTTCAAGCTACCGGTGCTCTCTCTATATAACATCATCACAACATCTCCTTCCATACTTGCATTTTTACCAGGTAAGAAAAGAAAAGATGGTTAATATGTTCCAGACACGATCAACATAAGGCATAACTAACATTGTTCACAAACCCCCATCTGGTCAGTCTGGTTTTAGCTGGCAGTCGGTTGTGAATGGCTAAATAAAAAATAAAGCTATGCTTGGGAATGTGCCATTTTCCCCATATCAAGTGGCTCCAAGTCACTTTCATCTCCTTTCTTCTAAATTCCTACCATGCACTCTTTATAGAATACATGCCAAATGCATTTGGTTGCCAAGCAATAACATCCTCCTTTGTTTCATCAATTTGCACCTGTTTTATATAGTCCCACGCAATCTATGTTTCTTCATTCAAAGGATAAGACAAAATCCATCGTCCTCTCCTCCTCACATCTGGGAGTCTAATAGTTTTTGGTACATTAGTATCCTGCACATTTAATGCTGGAAATCTTTCTTAGACAGCTTGTCCATTTAGCCATGGATCTTGCCAAAACATAAAGTTACAATATTTATGTGCTTTATAAGTAAACAAATCTATAAGCTCGCCATGTAAGTTCAGCAAGTGTCCCCAACTCCAACTGCAGTCAGGGGGTTTGATCGCACCCCAGAAACTCAGTCTTTTCAGCTTCATCCGAGCAATCCCTTATGCCCATAAAGAAGTTTTAACCACCAAGTCCCAAACCTGTTTACCGATTGTTGTTTTGTTCCATACTCTTAAATCCTTTAATCCCAACCCACCTTCCTCTCTCGGCGTACTTTTTTCGTGCAACAACACTCCTTTCTTATTTTCTTCCAAGCCATGCCAAAGAAATTGTCGGCATTTGTTATCAATTTCTTTAATCACAGCGGTAGGAAGAATGAATATACATGCTTTGTAACATCGAGTTAATCAATTGCAATCTCCCAACATATGACAAGAACCTAGATTTCCAACCATTGATTCTAGTTGTGACTCTGTCGATATTCTCGACAATGTTTCTTTTTCAATCGTGTAGAAATCAGAGGCACACCTAAATATTTAACTAGGAAGCATTGTTTGTTTTGAAAGCGTTCATAATTTGCGTCTCTTTTCAACTGCACAATGTGATGGATTTGTTTTTTTCTTTGTAGTTATTGAAGTTCTTATTGGATTGACAAAATCATTTGTTACGTGTACAGCCATTGCGACGGTGGTTACTGTTGCCAAAATCTTTAATAACAATGGATTTCTCATCCTTGTTTGAGAAGTGCAAAAGGGTAGTATTACAATGAGAACTTTTAAAATGAGTCATTAATGATGACTCGAGTTACTTAATTTCAGATTGTATTACTTAATTTGAAGATGTGGTTACTTAATTGTATCTCCAAAAGTTACTTAATTTTGGATATCGTTACGTAATTTGGTCACCGGTTACTTAATTTTGATCGGTTACTTAATTTTGTGATAAATTAAGTAACCATAACTTATACTTAATTATTACTGAAATTACTTAATTTGAGTTTCAATTGTTTAATTTATTAAAAATGTCATCAATGAGAACTCCTTTTAGGAGTCTATTGTAGTTCCACCCAAGAGGAGGGTTCTTATCCCTTCTTGTTTCTGAGCTACTTGCAAAGACCCTGCGGATTTGGGAACTCTCTCTGTTGTTGTATGTATATCAACAGATATTGTGACTTGTACGGTATAAGGGAGGAAAGAGTAAGCCAGATCAGGAGGAGCAGAGTTGAGTCATGATACTGCGAATTTATCATTATCTCTAAAATCCCTTTTTTAGACGCCCTATAATTGCCAATTTTAGACTGAAATGGTCAACCAAAGTTTATTACATGTGATTAAGCTATTATAGGAGTTTCTGCCAAAAACAATGGCATTTGGTCTGCAAATTCAGAATGTGTTTTGTTTCCTCGTTCTGTTCACAAATGACTGATGCTCTAATCTCTACTGTTAAATTATGAAACTAGCTCATTTAATGCGAAACCAAATTTCAGAGTTGTCAAGATACAGGTACACTTTTAAGCGAGAATGCAGGAAATGTCAACAGTTGTTGATCTTTTTCAGCTTTAACATTCAGATTTTTACCTAGTCACAGAAACTCAAGATGATCCTGCCGAAGAGAGAAACAAACTCAGGGTATCTTAATTCGAACCAAACAACAATGTTATAATTTTACATATCCACAAGCCTTATTCATACTTAAATATGCATAAACAAGAAAAATCTAAACTGTCATTACTGACAAAACAAAGATAACGAGCAAAAACAGAGCAACTAATACTGGCCTAACAATATGAAGTCGTCATCATCAAGAACCTGGACATCCTTCTCTCCTACAAAGTTTTCCCGCCTGAGTTTCTTCACTATATTCACAAATTCAACTCTCTTCGCCAGAGGAAGAGGCACATAAGGCAGCCTGAAAACTGGTCTTACAAATCCAAGTTGTGCAAGAGCTGTGTTCAATCCAATTGGGTTTGGCTCGCCAAAAAGCCACTCGATGAGAGGCATGAGTTTTGAATTTAGTTCGGGATTGCTCCCACCGAACATCAGATCCCTCATTAAACCAGGGACCAAGTTCCTGGTGACAGAAATGACTCCGGTAGCCCCATGATTCCACCTAGCATCATGACATTGATCGTCATTTCCACTCCACACCACAATTCCATTTTGTGTGTATTGCTCAACCCGATCATTACCAACACATTCCTTAATGCCTGCCAAGTTAGGACTCTGTGCTACAGTTTGAATCACTTTG
>CAODLS010385992.1:0-11196 GCA_948243855.1 Flueggea neowawraea
TATCTCCTTATTATAGAGTCTCTTGACCTGACGGTCAACAATCCTCAACAGAACCTCGTCATATGACAGATCGGGTCTAACCTCGACTGACTGCGGTGCCAGAACATGAGACAAATATGAAATATACTTCCTCAGAAGGGATACATGGAACACTGGATAAACATAAGCAAACTGAGGCGGTAGTGCCAACTCATATGGCACGACTCCAACTCAATATACATGTTATTGAATATTATTAGGAATTAGGTTTTTTTAGGAAGAGTATAAATACTCTCTTCTTCTTCCTTGGTTGGCTGTCACATTTTTGACAAAACAGAACCAACAGCTCTTCCATATTTTCTTTGGCTTTTAATTATTATCATGCATTGCTAAACTCATTCTAGTTGAGGTACTTTTATGTTTAATCCAAACGAATTGTGAGACTTTCGTTATTAAATTGTCTTTGTTGTTTGAATATATATTTAATTCCTAAGCTATCATGTGATATTATTGTTGTGTTGATTATTTAAATAATGGTCATTTGAGTGGTTGACATGATAATAAACTGCTAGTTAGGAACACAAGGTCTCGTTAGTTTCTAACCTAGGTAGCGAATAGCGTAGTTGTTTGTGGCTGCACATCTCCTATGTTATGGAATTAAATGGTTAGGTCTAAATAAATTGAGGTCTCAAATTTGTTGGCTTGGATTTGGTCTCTTTAATTCTTAATGCTGCTAGTAGATTAAATCCTGGCATAGGTCTCGGGGGTTGTTAACTGGTAAGGGAAGTAATTTGTCAGAGGTCTCAAAATTATTGATAAAGTAAGTAAATGCTAGTTGTTTAGAGTGGTTGTCGACAACTATAACTAATCTATTTGAACAGTTAGATGTTACATTTTGTGTCGATGATCAGTTCAATGGATTAAACAGAGAATTATCTTGGCTAGGCTCTCATTATTATTGATTTTCTCACAATTATTATTGTTGCATTCTTATTAATTTTACTGCTGTAATTTTGGGTTTTCTTTTAACTTAGGCTCTTATTATTATTGATTTTCTCATCGTTATTATTGTTGCATTCTTATTAATTTCACTATTGCAATTTCATTTTATTTTCTTTTTGTCAAATAACTGAATTTTTATTAGTCTATGTGGTTCGACCCTGTTTATTACTATACTTAAATATTATTTTTGAATAGGTATTTATTTTGGTGGCTTTGACACCCTATCAATATATTTAGGAGATGTTGACATGGTATAATGGGAGGGAGGAGGAAGCCAACACGAAGGAGAGATTCGACCGAGCCTTAGCTACTACAGAGTGGAGTTTCTTTTATCCGAATGCCTCTGTAGTGCATGGAGACCTTATTGGATCTGATCATAGGCCGATTTTCTTGTGTATGGAACAACAAGATGAAAGGGTTAGGAAACCATGGAGATATGATTTAAGGTGGGAGGATAAGCCGGGCTACAGCAATGTGGTAGAAGGAGAATGGAGGAAGGAAGTTAGAGGATCTCCTCAGTTTACTGTTGCAAAGAAGTTGAAAGGGTGTATGACGGCTTTACGTAGATGGGGGAAAGTTAGTTGTCCTAACAGTAGAAAGAGGATTGCGGAATTGACTGAACAACTAACGATACTGCAACGTCTAAATGTGGACCATGTAAATAAACCGAAAGAGAGAGCAATTCTGAAGGAACTTGATCAAGCCTACAGAGATGAAGAATTGTACTGGGCACAGAAGGCTAGAGTACAATGGTTAAAACTGGGGGATTTAAATACCAAATTCTTCCACGCATCCACTATCAGTAGACAACGGTACAAGCTGATAAAAGCTTTGAAAGGGGATTCAGGGACTTGGATTAATAAGAGGCAAGATTTGCAGAATCATGTTTTCCACTTTTTCAGAGGGTTGTTTTCTTCTCAAGGATCTTTGGGGGGAGGGGATGTGATTTTACAGGCGATTCCAGAGATAGTAGACGAGTCTATGAGTGCAGCCTTGACTGCTCCAGTCTCTGAAGAGGAGGTTCGTGTAGCCTGTTTCAGTATGAATCCATCAAAAGCACCGGGTCCAGATGGCTTTTCACCGGGTTTCTTCCAGCAGAATTGGGCATTAGTGAAAGCGGATGTCCTTAAAGCGGTACAATCCTTTTTCCAAAATGGTCACATGTTAAGACAGTTCAGCAACACCAACATCGTGCTCATCCTGAAGGTACCCTGCCGGGAATCTATTAAAAATTCCAGGCCTATATCTCTGTGCAATGTTATTTATAAAATTATATCGAAAGTTCTTGTACTTAGAATGAAGCCGTTTTTGGATATTTTGATTTCCCCCAACCAAAATGCTTTTGTTCCTGGTAGGATGATTCAAGATAACATAATTATTGTCCATGAATGTTTGTCTAATATTCGTAGAAGAACCAGTAGAAGGGTGGGTAATCTCGCTTTAAAACTGGATCTCTATAAGGCCTATGATTGCGTTGAATGGGATTTTCTGATAAATGTCTTGAGGAAATTTGGCTTTTGTACTACTTGGTGTAATTGGATTTATGAGTGTATATCTACTGCCCAATATTATGTCCAATTTAATGGTCATCCGCTTCAACCTTTCAATCCAACGAGAGGTCAGAGGCAGGGTGATCCTCTATCACCTTACCTATTCATTTTTGTTTTAGAGGCACTATCGCGATTTATTGAACTTAGAAGGCGACAAGGAGCAGTTGAGGGCTATAGAATTAATAGGAGGTGCCCGGTGATCTCGCACCTCCTTTTTGCTGACGACACTTTCATCTTTGCTAAAGCTGACCTTGCTGAAGTCCGGAGTTGGAAGGAAATTTTTGGCCTTTTCTCGGCTGCAGCAGGGCTGAAAATTAACTTCGACAAATCAAGTATTTTGTTTTCACCTAATGTGCCTACAGACCTTAAACATATTATTTTGGAAGAGATGGGCTGCAAAGAGTCAGAGGGAGGTGATGTATACCTTGGCCTTCCGCAAATGTGGGGGTGATCTAAGTCCCAAGCTCTGAGTTTCATGATTGATAGAGTAAAAGCTAAAGATATGGGGTGGAAGGAGAAACTTCTCACGGCTGCAAGTAAGGAAACACTTGTTAAGGCAGTTCTTCAGGCATGACCGGCCTATTCTATGTCAGTGTTCAAGTTTCCAGGTGAGACTATTCAGAAAATAGAGGAAGTTATTAGGAAATTTTGGGGTGGGGGGGGGGGGGCGGGGGGGCTAATATAGACAAAAGAACAATTCACTGGGTGGGCTGGAGGAAGCTTACGCTGTCAAAAGATAAAGGTGGATTGGGCATGAAGGAATTGACCTTGTTTTATCAAGCTTTACTGGCCAAACTTGCTTGGCGGGTTATTCAGAATCCGGATGCTCTGTGGATTCAAGTATTACGAGGGCAATATTTCCATGGCGGGAATTTTCTGGGTTGCCAACTGAAGAATAATGGTTCTTGGGTTTGGAGAAGCATTCTTTGGGGCAGAGAAGCTTTGATGAAAGGGCTTAGATGGAACGTGGGAAACGGCCATAGTATACCAGTTTGGGAGGCTGCTTGGGTTCCTACATTACCTAAGTTCAGAGTTTTCACTCCTAGGAGAAGTGCAGACACAGTAATCAATGTGCCAGATTTAATTCGAGCTGATGGTGGGGGATGGAACCAGGCCATGCTCGCCGAGAGGTTTTCTGCCGATGAAGTGGAGGAAATTCTTAAAATTCCTACTTCCAGCAATAAAATGGATGAGTTGGTTTGGCATTTTAACATTGAGGGATGTTTTAATTTTAGAACCTGTTATAGAATGCTGAAGGAAGAGGTGGAGAGGCAGAGAACTGGAGTGCATAGAGTTCATCCTACGGCTAGATCGGAATGTCTATGGAAGCAGGTTTGGAAGCTTAGAGTAACGCCAAAAATCAAGCACTTTATTTGGAAGTGCTTAAGGGATGCGGTGCCGACAGTAGAAAATTTATTTAAACGGAATGTCATGTCTGTTAAAACTTGTCCCATTTGTGAAGCGGAGGTGGAGTCCATTAAGCATGTCTTGTTGGACTGTCAACGTGTAAGGGCAGTCTGGGCGGGGGTTTCTTTAAGCATTCGGGTGGATGCTTTTCAGGTGGAAGACTTCAAGGAGTAGTGGAAGTATATGAGTGATGCGTTGAAGTCAGTAAATTTAGCTTTGGAGCAAGTTGCAATAGTTTGTTGGTTCTTATGGAAGACTAGGAATGAGAGGGTGTTCCAGAATCTCCAGCCGAACCCAGAAGGAATTGTTACCAGGATAAATAACTACATTCAAGAGCTTGAGGCAACTATATGGGATGAAGGACTTGAGGATAAAGGGCATGCAATGCCTAGAGCTTTGGATGAACAAAGGTGGAACAAACCTCCAACTGGAATTATTAAAATTAATTGTGATGCCAGTTTTAATGTTGATATTGGAGTCTCAGTGGTGGCAACTGTTGCAAGGGATTCTTCTGGTAAAATCCTTGATGCAGTTACAGAAAAAGAGGAAGGTTGGTTCTGCTTTAGCTGCAGAAGCAGAGGCAATCAAAGCTGGGCTGTGCTTGGCAAAGAGGAACAGATGGTCTTCTCTCCTGGTAGAATCTGATAATCAAACTATTATTCAACAATTGCTTGCAGAGGACGAGAACAAGAGATGGGACATTAGGAGTATATGCTGTGACATCCAACGTTTGAAACTGGAGTTTTTACAGTGCAGCTTCCTCTAGATTTCTAGAAGGGCAAATAGAGTAGTTGATTATGTTGCTAAACATTGTATGAATGTTGTTGACTGGTGTTCTAGGTTTTGTAATTGCCCTGAACCTCTTAACTCCTGGATACAGGAGGATTTCAATCAATAAAATCTTCTCCTTTTTGCTGTCGAAAAAACTATTCTTCCCAAATCCATCCACTTTCTCCACAAAACTTGTCACCATTTGTTTATAGATGTAGCCATCTTCTCATTTTGACACACCAAAAGCATTTACTATTTTCGTTTCTCTTGCTGCTATTATTTTATATTTTCTATCATTCCTACTCCCAAGAAAAGCTTACTGTATCTTGGGATTAGATTACAACTGATTGTTCGTAAATAATCATTTAAGCATTTCTAATACATTAATTTATTTTAAAATTAATAAATTTATTACATCAATAATTTATTAATTTTTAATTTAATAAATTATTTCTTTTTAATATATTAACGTCTTATTAAAATTCACAATTATTTTACTCATTATTTTATTTTATTTATTTATAACATCTAAATTATAATAAAAAAATATTTATTTGATATAAATATTTTGTGAGTTAATATTTGAATTAAAATATTATTTTAAAAATATAGTATATAATATTTATTTTTAACTATTATTTAATTGAATATCTAAAATAATAATTTTAGTAGAATAAAATTTAATGATTGATTGAATAAATATTTAAAATATAATTTAACTCAAAAATTAAAAATTAAGCATTGAAAATACAATTTCATTAAATATATATGAAAAATATGGGTGAAGTGAGAATTTATTTACATATTTGGGGCAAATATAGATATGAAAATTTTTGCATAAAAGGTGGAAAATATGGAATTATTTTGCATATTTTGGGTGAGTTATTCCATTTATTTTTCAACCCAAAAATATATTTTAATATTTTTAATAATATATATAAAATAAAAAATAAATTATTAAAAATAAAAATTTGGTATTTTAAGAATATATAAAAAAATTAAATTACTAAACATATATGAAAAAATATTTATTGGTTTATAAATAAAATAAAAATAACAAAAGAATAAAAAAAGAACAAAAATCAAAATAAGAAATAGTGGATCCACTGACACTTCAACCGTTGGAGAGAGACCAACCTATGGAAGGTTGGATTAATGTCAGAAAACGGGGGTTATTAATCCCCTGTTATTGATGCTCTTAATTTAGTGCAGTTTAGCACGTTTAGAGCATCATTATTGTATTATTTATACAATTTTTGCCAACAACAGTAACTACTGATTAATAGTTACAGCATGGCTCATGTGGGTAACTAAACTCAGTCGAAAAGAAAAAACATTTGGTTGGTGAGAGTTGTAAAATTATGGAGTATGAACCTATATTTCTCAAGGAAAACGATAAAGTATGAACTAATCTTCTTGTGCCACTTTGGTTTAATTGAGTTATTTGCATCCTTAAATTCTTTTTTGTCTTCACATGTTTATCATCTAATTCATGCAACAAGTCTAATCACCATAAGTGGGTAGTAATCATGCAATGAATTAGTGTAAGCTGAAAAGAACAAAAGCACAACGTAACACATTACATTTACTTCAATCTTTATCAGCAAAAAGAGTTTGGGTCTGTTTCCCCTCTTTTATTGTGCCACTTGTTTTAAAACACCCACTGATTTCTTCTCCAAACCTCTTTTTTTCGTCTTGTTTCCTTCATTTTCTAGCAGACTAGCACTAAAACTTTGTGGCCCAACTTGACTATTAGATACGGTTTATCGGTATCGTTATGCCATACAATTATTACAATTTTGGACCATTTTAACGTACTTATTAATTCAGTACATTTTTACTTATTAACAGGTTATTGAAATCTTTTTATTTATGATTTAATTATTTTTTAATATAAATGTATATGTTTAAATTTAATATTCAATTTTTATTGTATAAAAAAATAAAATTATGAAATGAAAAACTTAATCAAATATGCTTAATTTTTTTTGATAAGTCGAATATATTTTTTAATAAATTACATATAATGATATAACTACATTATATATAAACACCGTTTTTAAGTGTAAAATAAAATATTACTAATATAAATATTCATAAAACAAAAAATAGTTGTATGCCAAATAAAATCAACTATAAAGAGACCTAAATAATCATAACACTTATCTGAAAATGAAATTATATCCACGTTAGTGATAATTAAAAATAAATTATTTTTTAATTAATTATTTTTTCTTTAATTAATTATTATTTTCTTTTAGTTGACTATAAAAATTGTAATATCATGTCATTCAAAATTATAGTAATTTAGAATTAGAAAGAAGGATAAAAATATCTAAAAAAAAATTCTCTAAATTCTGACTTTTATAACTTTTATAAGTGTTATGATATGATAATTTATAAATGTATAAAAAAATATGTAGAAAATAAAAGAAGAAGCACATATATGTTAATTTAGATTTTCTTGCATAATATTCATAACGTAACTTCATGACAAATACACATTTATTTCACCATTCTCGTTTTCATTTCAATGTATAATAACCAAAATAATGAAAAAAAAGAACAACATATTGTTTGCTCAATAGTTTGCATACTGATTTTAAAATAGTTGTTTGTCAAGAGATTAGGAATAAAATTCTAAAAGAGAAAAGACACTCGTTAAATAAGAGGTGAACAACCGCTACTACTCTAATCTCTAAGCTAAGTTACCACTTTTTATAGAAAGAAAGAAAGAAAGAAAGAAAGAAAGAAGCGAAAGTATTGTAAGTTGACAAAAATGCTCGCTGGCAAGTAGTGTTCGTTTTGGCAAAAATATATTACAATGAGAAAGAAACGACAAATGAAAAACATATATTAATTATAAAAAAAATTGGGGGCTCATCTGGTGGGGATGTGTGTCCTAAAAAAATAGATATGCCCTATCCAGAGATGGATATAGAATATATAACTGCTCCTTTTCATGCCCAAGTGTTGATAAGCCACATATAATATTTGGAGATCCCAGGTTGGAGATTTGCTTGTTCTTTTGTGTCGTCTATTCCATCATTGTGTTTGGATTCTTAATTGCTATTAAATTCTCGCAGTTTTTGATACCCATGCGTGATATTATTCTTATTGATTTAACAACTTGCAAATTCTAGACAGTTGTAGTTATTAGTACTTTTCAAAAGTTTTGTTAATTACTCTCACCAAAAATTAAATTTTTAATTAATTATATAAAAAATAATTTTAATATTAATAAATTAAAAGTTCATTGATTATTAGTATTAGAATTAATTATTGACACTTAATAATAACTGAAAAATAATTAAATGAAACCATGAACAACTAAAAGAAGGAACAACAAGAAATTACCAATAGTTCTAGTCCTTGAATGACCAGTCAACTATAATGGAGGTAGGGGTGTAGAGACACCCCGAAGGTTTGCCGCCGCGAGTGGTTTGCCTTAGCAGATAGCACCACACATTAGACGCATGTGTCGCGGGGCAGTGGGGTGGGGTGGGTAATAGAGATAACGCCTCATAGGTAAGTCGTTCAAAAAAAAACCGAAGGTTTGTCTAGAAGCAATCACCCTTGAAAGAGTGCATAATAGCTCATTGATTTTGCGCCGAAGATGAATGACACTAAGTGATCTACCGAAGTTGTAGGATGTCTAACGATCAACATTATCAATATCAGTTTTTTTTTTTAAAAAAAGGTTAAAATGAGTTGTATAGCTTCCTTCTCGAATACTACAAAGCCCTATAAACAGGAGACGAACCTTCCGACATTATAAGTTCCATACATTGTTCCACAAGGATTTTAACTCTAATAGTTACTCAAAAGATTCAAGTCTTCATCTACTCGGACTGACGAACGTTGCTCTATTAGTTCATAATTTTAACTCACTTTTATATTCTTTTGTTTTTTTTGGCCAATAACTCACGTTTATATTCTTAACTATTTAAATTCAAGTTAGTACGTACTTAAGACTGGGCCATTTGGAAAGATATGCATTTCGGTGCAATTCATCTACCACTGACAGCTCCAAATTAGAGTTATTAGTGGAGCTGTTGTAAAATGTAACCGCTTCCTTCAAAAGCACTTCCTCAAACATGTTCTATGGATAAGCAATGGACGTCCAGACTCATGTAGTACAAAAAACAGTACTAGGACTAGAGATAACAATTCATATCTTATTTGACTAGTATTGATTCTATCTATATTTAGTCAACACAGATATTATCAGTTTTGATTGAATATGAGTACGGATATATGTAATATCTGTATTTTACGGTATGAGTATGAGTAGAGTATGAATATAAGAATATCATACCCATACTCATACCCTTATCCATTGACAATATTCGTACTAGTACCCATTACTCATACCCGCTATATATATATAATACATATATTCATATATATAATACATACTTACACACACTCACATATATATGTATTATATATATGTATGTATATATATGTATACACACATACACACATATGTATTATATATACTGGTTTTTATTCAATACACCTACGATACTTTACAATATTTATTTTGCACTACCCACTTTTGCATATTACATTTTTACTTTTCATTTTTTTTTTCAAATTCACACATACATATTTTCAAATTTACCAACTCTTATTTATATATTGTTAGAATGTTGTTGATATTTTATTGGTGTTGTTCTATTTTTCAAAAATTAAGATATTGTTTATGTTATGTTTGTAACTTGTATATCTTTTACAGAGATACAGAACATACAAGTATTAGTTTTATAACTTGTTTATACTATATTTGTAACTTATTTATACTATGTTTAGGTTATGTTTATAATTTGTTTACGTTATGTTTCTAACTTGTATATCTTTTACAAAGATGCAGAACATACAAGTATTAGTGTTACAACTTGTTTATATTATGTTTGTAACTTGTATATACTATGTTTATGTTATGTTTATAATTTGTTTATGTCATGTTTCTAATTTGTATATCTTTTACAAAGAAAAAGATATAGAACATACAAGTATTAGTATTACAACTTATTTATATTATGTTTGTAACTTGTATATACTATGTTTATGACTTGTTTATTCTATATTTGTAACTTTTATATCTTTTACAGAGATGCATAACATACAAGTATTAATTCTATAACTTGTTTATGCTATGTTTGTAACTTGTAAATACCATAATACAATATATAAATATATATAATACATATAAATAACATATATACAACATATAAAGAACATATATACAATATATATATATATATATATAAACAACGTATAAATAACATATAAATAAGTTTTAAAAAAGTATGAAATATAAACAGAGTTTAGACAAAACTTAAACAAGTTTCAGACAAGTCCGTGAAAATGCAATTTAGAAATTTCAAATGATAACTTATCACATTAATATTTCATTAACCATATTTAGTTATAAATTATAACTTTTATATTATTTTGTGTGAATATAATATTTCATATTATCTCGGGTATTTTTCTAATATATTGTTCTAAATTGATAGTATATTATTTGTTAAGTTAATTAATTAAATTTAAACCACGGATAAATGGGTATTTTACTGGTAAACAGATACCTTGTGGGTAGGGTACGGGTAATAATTTTTATCACCTGCATAGGTACGGGTAGGGTATGAGTACATAACATAAACTACAGGTACGAGTAAGCGTATTGATATACCTTACATATACCCTACCCATTGTCATCCCTAATTAGGACGTGTCATTTGTAAAATTAAAATTTAAATCAATAACGACACATGTTTTTTTTTATAACATGGGAATCCTAATTTAGCGACCTTTCGAGCAACCATCGAGAAAGCTAGTTTTGTTCTAGCCCATAAGCTTTTTGCTTATTCCAGACTTATTGAGCAGTTCAGCAACGCAGACCCGTAGATCTATTTGGAGAGAGACGTTATCCAAGTGACGGCCTTGAGAGTAACACACCACTCAAACACGTGTCTCACCTACACTCTGCACGTGTGTCACGACCCGTTCCCGAGACCATGATCGGCGTACGAGGTGAACCGTCTATAAAAGCCCGACCCCTCTCGTACAAGCATCAAAGATTAAAATTATTTTCATTTATTTAAAACATTTGTAGGAAGAAAACATACATACCATATATATACATCAAAATATAATATATGTAAAAATATAAAAAGCGATCTAATCGCAAAATACAATATCAAAATCAAATACAAAACCCCATAACCCTACAACATTCGGAATGGAGCATCTACTACAAAAGAGGTAGCCCGACAAAAAGGCGCTACTAACCAAAATATAGGTGTTCCACTGGGCAGAGAGTGTCCAAGGCTGCTGGGATCAAAGTCAACCTGTAATCATGAAAATAAGACAATACAGAGAAGCAAAGGGGGTCAACCCAGTGAGTGAGGGACAACACTCCAGATTGCCTCATTTGTGCCTCACAAAGACTGGTTTGAAAACCATTTGAAAACTAGCA
>CAODLS010386091.1:0-42042 GCA_948243855.1 Flueggea neowawraea
TGTCGGGTGGACGTCGAGCGGGTCAGTTCAAGCTTCACATAAGGATGACATTGTAGAGTAAATTGCAAACTTCACTACATAGATCTAAGGTTGACAATGCTTCTAGAAAATTCGACAGCTGATAATCTATTGATTCACTAAAGTCCTTTAATCTATTCCTATGAGTTCGTATCAGTTCTTGAACCTCTATAATTTTTGGTGTTGTTGATCTGTTACAGTTTTTTTTATTAGAGTGTAAATCTTTTGTTGGTTTGCTTAGGGAGTGAAAGGGATTTATATAACTAAAGAGCTAGAGGAGCAACAAGCAAAAAGGTATGATATTTTCCTATTGTTTTGCAGTTAGTTAATCTTGATTGGAACAGGCATGATCTTTGAAAGGTTTTTGGCATGTTGTTTGTTGAAAAAAATCATGAAAATGGAGCACCACTAAATATAAAAACAGAATACTTTAATTCATAAGCAGGTTGCAACTAACTTTTAAGTCATTTTGAACTTAAAAAAGGAAGTTTTAACTCTGCTTCATACTACATTTCTTAAATATGGATATGGAACTCGAAAGGATTCCTGATTCTGATTTCTGGTGTTTACAGAAACAACTTATTTTTTAGTTCTATTTTCAAAGGCTACGGCAAAGGCAATCAAATTTTAATTTAATTGAATCAGCCTATCATCTCATTTATTTTAAGTTCTTTCAACTCTCAAGTGACATAAATTTACTTCTTAGCATAATAACGGTTATTGAATAAAAGACCTGATTGAAATCAAATCAGTCTTATTCTAATCTGCTTGGACAGGACGGGTTGGCTTACTGGAAAATAAGCAAGTTTATGGCAGTGTAAAGTTATGCTTGTCCAAGATTCACAGGATATGTTCTACCTGATGAATCCAACACCTGTTTCAAGCACTGTAAGTTATCTATGTATGTGATATATACTCTCCTTCATTCTTATTCTAATTTTACTTTCACATGCATATGACTTGTGATTATGATGTTTCCAGTACTCCCTTTTTCACCATAACCATTTCCCTTTCGTATGAGTGAAATCCGACTATTGGCGTACGCCATAATGATTTCATCTGTTGGAGTTTTAAATCAATAATGAAATTGCTGAGTAAATTAGAAAATTGTATTGTTGATGCCACAGATAATGTTGATTTTTTTTAATTTATAAATAGACTAAATGTGATGTTGATTGATCGTCTATAGAAAAAGGATTTAGAGGAGGAAAACGACCTGACAATTTCGTTTGCACCGCATCCATCTCTTCAGAAGATGGTTTGGTTGGCTAATTTGTGTTGTTTCATCAATGTAGTGAATGGAGTTGCTGCCATACATAGTTCTAGTGAAAAGTGAAGTTTTTAGTGACTTATATGAGGTAATCAATTGGTATGATTTTTCAATCAATTTTTTTACTATTCAACAAACATTGATTTTGAGTGCTACATAGAATAATTATGTTTCTCATTAACGAAACGTTGTAAAAATGAATCATTTTGGCAGTTGTAGCCTGAATTTTCAGAGTAGAACTGATTGTATCACACCAAGGAGATGTATTTAGTTTTGCAATCTATATCTGAGATAAATCATGACAACAAGAAAATAGATGCAGATCTGCAATCCAAATATCAATAAAATCATAAATAATCGGATAGGAACAGAATATCTGAGACAGAAAGCTAGAAGACGTAGGGGTAAAAAGCTAATGCCTTTGCAAGTTGCTCAACATGCGACTCAGGCTGTTTGTAATTTAGGGTCCCTGAAATCATCTGAAAAGATGTCTGTTTAACATTTTTATTGTTATTTTATTAAAGTTTCCAGTTCTTAGCCCCTCAACTTTTTCATCAGTAACCCAAGGTCACAGTAAAAGTTTCGTGTGATACCTACTCAGTTTTCTACTAAACACAATTTAATTTTAATCCTCCAACTTTTATTTACTAGTTCATTTAATACTTTCTACCTCAAATTCATTAAAATAAAGTGTTCATTCAAATAAAAATTATTCATTAAAATAAAAATATTACATTAAAATAAAATATACATTAAAATAAAAAATATATTAAAATAAAGTTTATAATTTCTTAAAATAAAATAATAATACATGAAAATAAAATTCAATATTATTCTTCACGATTGTTCCATAGATGTTCTACCAAATCCTCTCGAAGAAGATAATATTGCTCACAATCACAAATATCGGTGAACCTTTGGATATACATTGCAAAGTCGGATTGACCTCTTTGTGATGCATTCGTTTGATGACAGTCTCCTTCTCCTGTCCAGTTTGTCACGGCGTAACTTTCTTGTTCAACGATCATGTTATGTAATATGATACATACGTATATTATATTTGTCATATGATGCCTGTAGTACAAACGTGCGGGTCCTCGTATAATCGCCCATCTCGCCTGGAGTACCCTCAAGGCTCTTTCGACGTCCTTTCTAGCCGATTCTTGCATTTGTTTGAATAAACTTGTTTTTTCATCCCCTGGTAAGTAAATGTTTTAACAAATGTAGCCCATTCGAGATATATTTCGTTTGCCAGATAATACCCTTGGTTGTAGGTCGTACCATTTACGACGTATTCAACTGTAGGCGTTCTTCCTGTTAATACGTCGTTGAAGATAGACGATTGGTTCAGGATATTGATATCGTTATTAAAGCCCGTCACCTCGTAATAGGCGTGTCAAATCCATAGATCTGCACTGGTCACAACCTCTAGTATAATCGTAGGACGTCCATGGTCACCTCGTGTATATTGCCCTTTCCAGGCCATTGGACAATTCTGTCATGCCCAATGCATACAATCAACGCTCCTGAGCATCCCTGAAAAGTCGTGTTGTTCTTCGTGCATTGTGTAGAGTCGCTGAACATCGACAGTGGTCGGTTTTCTCAAATATTTGCTACCGAAAACTTCTACGACACACTGGCAAAAACTCTTCAAACAATGGTTGGCAGTGGACTCACCGAGACGTAAATATTCATTAAACAAATCACCAGAACAACCATATGCCAACTGTCATATTGCAGCCGTGCATTTTTGAAGTGATGAAAAACTAGGAAAACCAATCGCATCAAGGGTTTGAAAAAATAGTCGAAGTGATTTCTGACGGCCTCCACGATCCGAAAAAATAAATCCCTCCTCATACGAAATCTACGCCGAAAAATATCATCATTGTAGGTGAGATTTTCAGAAAAATAGTCATGAACTAACCGTTCGTGACCACCTACGCGGTCTCGGTTAATATAGCGTCTTGGTCTTTTTTCAAGGCGTCGGCCGGAGGATTCATCATGTAGTATAGTTTGCTGTACTAATTTCAACATCTCTTCTTCAGCAGGATCATTCCAAATAGAATGCTTGAAATTATCTCGAATTTTTTTGTACTCCTCGTTATCAGAAGAGGAGGAAATATTTGCAAGCGCAAATTCTTTCATTGTTTTGTTTTTGTTGTTTGAAAAATAATCGAAAAAATCGTTGGGATCCATTGAAAGATATTTGGAGAGAAATTTTAAGAGTTAAGACAGTTTTGGGAGAAAAATGAGTGTTTGATGTGAAGAAATGATAGAAAAAAATATGTTTAGGGGGTATTTATAGGAAAATGGGTAAAACTAGCCGTTAAGGACCAAAAGGGTAATTTTTTGGCCTCCAACGGTACTCCAACGATAATATTATCGTTAGAATAAATCTGACCGTAAATCTAACCGTTGGATCAATCAGATGCAACAGTCAGATTTAAATATTTTTTTTAAAAAGTAAATGTCAAACGCGGGACTAGTGGACCTCGCGTAAGAGAACGAGCTACTGAATCAGGATGCGGTAATGCATCTTCAATCTGAGGGGCTAGAAACGGTAGCCCCGTTACAACCCGCCTCATAAAGCTGGAGAGGTACTTGGTCGTTCTAAACTGTAATGTCAAGTTGATATCTTTGCAATTACCAAATTAACCCATCTGTAGACTTGCTTTCTGGGAATTTTACATTGTGATTATAATACGTCTGATAAACTGGAGAGGTACTTGGACATTATAGTGATGATTTTGTTATACATCTTTAATTAATTTTATCAATTATTCTTTCTTCATTTTTGCTTTAACTAATTGCTGGGCTTTCATCTTTGAACAAGTAAGGGGGTTTCATAACTCCACTTTGTATGGACAATGATGGTTACTTTTCTATTTTACCAACTAAGTTTCTTAATATTCCTAAAATGGGTAAGTTAAATCTATCAAAAATAATTTTGTATGAATTGCTGCTTTTGAATTACACTTTTGTTTCGTTTGGTTCCAGTTTTTGCACAATTTTTTCAGATTTCTTTGTTGGACTTGGTTTATGCTCTTCTTTTGAGGATAATTTTGGTGGAGAAAAAAGAGAATAATATATTGGTTCAAGAGATTCGACAAAGTTGTGAGGCAAAGAGAAAATAATTTTATTTCTGAAATTCACTCAATTCACTACATACTGCAGACCATTTTTTACATATTTTAAAATTTAGTTGACTTGAGGCAAAAGTGAAGTCCATCCAAAAAATTGTGAATATGTCATTATCAGTGGTTTCATAATAAAAAACCTTCTAAATTTTCATACTAGATTTTAAAACTTAATATGAGATTCTTTTTTATGGTTAAATGATATTTATATTACAATGCTTAGATTTTTTTAATTTTTTTAATTTTTTTAATTTTAGGCAATCTTTTATTATAATCTTGAATTTTATAAGAAAATAAAAATAGATTTACAGTATTACAGAACAACTTGCGGATCTAAACTTGGTTAGCATTTTGTTAGCACTACAAAGAGTAAAAATTGCGTCAACTTAACAAATTTGTGACTTGGTTTGCTTTTACTCTTGCCTGATAATAACAATAACTCAATCAATTGTCCAAAAATTGTCGAGCAATTTGTTATGTTTATGGCCATGTCATGGTTTATCCTAAAAGTCTTCTTATGTGCCTATTGTTATGTTGATGATTTAGTTCGATAATGGTACCATAAGTTCCAGATGGCAATTTTTGTGATAAATGAGTTTGATTTTGTGTCTTTTTTTATTCTTCTTAAGTTGTTTTCATAAAGAAAAGAACGTTAAGTGGGTAAATTCGAATGATCAATTGAGAAAGGTAAGTGTTACATCTGCTAAAATTTTGTTGTTGAATAGAACAGTGACGAATATAAGGCCATAAAACATCTTTACAAGATCAAACATTGTAACACTGCTATTAAATGTTAAAGATTTTAATATATGACAAAAAGATAATTCTTCAGATTGTTGTGTAAAAAATGTCTTTCAAAATTTAATATGAGATTTTTATATAATTATATGTTTTTTATATTCATATAATTATTATGTTTTTTTGTTTTTCAAAATATTAAGCAACCTTTTATTATAATATTTTATATTTATAAAAACATAAAAATAAATCTATAATACCTAGAACAACGTTCGGATTTAACACTATAAGTGCAAATTTACAACATTAACTTGCACTTTATCATAGTCCATTTTTCAAAATTTAATATAATTAAAATAAATTGATGAATATTTACAATAAAATAAAAATATGTGAATGGAATCCCGGGGCAACGCCCGACTATATAATGTGTTCATTTCGTTGTTATTTTCAGATTGGACCAACATCGCAATCGGAGTACTATAATACTTACTAGTAATACCAATAATAATTATTTTTTTCATATTTTAATTAATTAACCAATCGTTTGTAATTACTACCTTTCTAAAATATATTAAATCCATTAAACACATCAAAAGGAAAATATTAATTTCAATAATATTCCTACGTTTATCAACACTAGCGCCCACCCAATTCTATCAGTTGTCCTCGAATCCCTAGGATACCCTCACTAACTCTAATTACACTATTTCATTCTTGTTTCTTCATTTTAAGGTTGATTATATTTTGACAAAATTTTGGTTTTGATATAGTTTACCAATCACTTTTAAAGTGACTAGGGAGTGTATAATGTGAGCATTTCATTGTTATCTTCAGAATGGACCAATAATAATAATAATAATAATAATAATAATTTTCATATTTTAGCTACAGCTTTATATATTTGGACCAGATTTTCAGTGACTTATGATTTTGTGGCCTATTTTTTTCTCAAAAATAGACACAAATTACTGAAAACAAAGGGAAAAAAAAATCCTTATACAAGAGCTCTAAATCGATTTGTTAAATCGTATAGTTAAACAAACAAACCCTCATGTTATTGCAAATTTTTCAGAATAGAAATGTTGAATATGGTGATTTAGTGCTCAAATTTTCGACAGGATGAAAGAAGGAAATATTTTTTTAAAAAAATTGATAGGAAGATTAATTTTTTTATAAGATTGTAATGCAAACATTATGTTCTGAAGTTGATTTTTGACCTAATAGATTAACTCAAAATGACAATGCCAATGGAACAATTTAAGAAAATGAGGTCTTAAGTTTTTCTAATTATGATCGGCGTCCCTACTTCTAAATCTGCAAGCCCAATCTCAGACATGAAATAACAGGGGAGAACTACAAAATCAGGCCAGAAAAAAAATGTCATTTTTTAAAAATAATATATCAAGCTTGCACGTATTGAGAATGTAACTTATATTTACCGCATATCAAAAATATCCCACAAGAAATTTCCTTATTTTCGCGAGAAGTTAACTTTTTTTGTGAGAAATTGATTTTTTTTTTCTAAAAACATATTTCTAATCTAGATTGTGTTTTTGGTTTACAATAGTTCCTAATATGGTACATAATTCATATTTTAAGAAAAAGGTTAAATAATTTTATTTAATTATTTAGAATTTTTAAAAATTTCAACAATTTAGCGATTTTTTGGGTTCATAATAGTTCACACGTGTGATAGTTTTTTTTTACACAATACATGTTTTAAAAAAGTTCACAATGGTTCACAATGATTCACATAATTCATATTTTTAAAAAAAGTTTAAATGAAAACTTTTAATTTTTTTTAAAAATTTTAAACGAATTTGACCCTAAAAAAATATTTTTTCTAGGGTTGATTTTAACGTTCACAATGATTCACAAAATGATATATTTTATTGTGAACCATTTTGAAATAAAAAATAGAAAAGTCACAATATTTACAAATTTGGTTCACAACGGTTCACAATAGTTAACAAAATGATGTACATTATTGTGAACAATTTTGAAATAAAAAATAGCAAATTCAAAATATTTACAAATTCAGTTCACAACGGTTCACAATGATTCACAAAATACATATTTTTAAAAAATTCTAAAAGAATTTTTTAATTATTTTTTAGAAATTGTAAACGAAATTTTTCTTTAAAAAATATTTTTTTCAGAGCCGAATTTGACGTTCACAATAATTCACAGAATGACGTACATTATATTATATATTATTGTAAACCATTGTAAACAAAAAAATAATATATTTTTTAAAAAACGTTAAAATAAATTTTAAAATAACAAGTTCAACAATATTAAAAAATCAACAAATTCAGAGACATTGTATGAAAAAAATAGCATCTTGAGGGACTTTTTTTTTAAGAGAGCATGTTGAGGGACTTGAAAACAATTCTACATTAACAGAAACCCTAACCTCAACAGCAAGTACTGCGCCGTTGCCGTCCGTTCGCGCCCATTTGCGTCACTGCTCAACCAAGAGATCAAACTGGGAGTGAGGCGAGGGAGACTAAAGAGAGAAAGATCAGCCAAATCTCATTGGCAAACGACGAGGCTGAGAACAGAAAGGGAGGCAGAGATCGAGACAGTGCAGCAGCGACGGAGATCGAGACAGTGCAACGAAGACGAAGATCGAGACGCGCAGAGAGCGAAGGAGTGACTGAGGAAGAAAGGAGAGCGAAGCATGACAGCGGTCGAGAACTCCAGATCTACAGCGGAGAACTCCGGATCTAAGACCGATTGTCCCGAAAGAGGAAAGAGAGAGAGAGATAGGGTCGCAATGAGAGAGAGGATGATAGAGGGACGGAGGAGAAAATGACGACGTTAGTGAGAGAGGACGAGGAGTGAAGAGAGAAGGACGAGAGAGGAAGAGAGAAAAAATTGAAGAGATAAAAAAGAAATTAAAAATAAATTAAAAAATTAAAATTTATATAAAAATGAATGTGACATTTTTGAAATCTAGTTTTAAACATATAATATCTTTAAAAGAGCAAACATAAAAAATAATATTTTTATAGAGTTGAAATATGTGCTATTATTTTTAAAAATAATAGCCTAAAAAATGATAATTTGTGTAATTAGCACAAATAACAACTATCTCGTGTGTGCGTGTGTGCTTTTTTATGTATATATTAGAATATTAATTCTTCTTTTTCCTTCAAATGTCTTCTTGAGTTTAATTTCGGAAAAATTACAGAGTATGACCCTAATGCGATAATAATTACAAACAGGGTTCTAATTATTCACGTACATTTTATTTTATATTTTCTTTATGATGCCATTCCTTCTGGAGTATACTTGGTGTATCTTTAATTTCGCCATATATTTTAAAAAAATCATCATAGTTGTGTAATTATATTCAGTTTTTCGCAATAATTATTTAAAATCTTCTTCAATTTAAATCTAGTTTTAGATTGGGCTACTCTTGATTGTTATATATAAGGCTGCAGCACAGGCCTGGATGAAAAGGTGCAAGCCCAAATTTTATTAATAGTTATAGATATTTTATATGTAACATGTGGCATCTCCATCCGTTGTCGTCCAGCGGTAAGGATATTTGGCTTTCACCCAGGAGACCCGGGTTTGATTCCCGGCAACTGAATATTTTGCACTTTTTTTATCATTCGTAAGTTGTAAATTAACAATGTTATGAGGAGATTAAACGAAGTTATTTTCACCAAAATTCAAATCAAACTTTACGCAACTTTGGATTGTTGACAAAATTAGTTTCTTTCTTTAATAAAGAGAACTATACTTCACAATTTTATTGATATCTCTTACTTATTGCGGATGAATACTGTGGTTACAGAATTGTGTATTACACCCAAACATGACAGAGAGACGCACACAAGCAAAAGGCAAACAAACTAAAACAACTACACCTAGACTCTACCAGAAAAATAAAAATAAAAATCGTGAGCCTCATTCGGCAAAAGCAGAACAAACAAAACCCCACAACAAAAAGCCGTGATCATTTGCCATACCTGATATAACATGACCGGCTGCTTACTTGTCCAGTAGCTGCCTTACAGAATTTGGAGTTGCCTCCAAAAAATGGGTACCGATCGGCAACGTAAATGCAAGATTAGACAAACAGTCCGCTACAGAATTTACCTCCCGGAAAACATGGTTAAGAGTAACATTCCAGTTTCGGGTCAGTAATCTTTGAATGGCAGCAACAAGCGAGTTGTACTTGCTTGGGTGAGTCAAGTCATGTTTGATCATTCTCGCAGCTAGTATACTATCGGTTTCCACCATAATGTTTCGCCAATTTCTATTCCAACACATGTTTAAACCGAGATAAATGCCCGAAAGCTCTACCGCAATGACAGAGCACTCTCCAATATTTGAAGCAAATCCTACTAGCCAATTTCCTCCCTCATCTCTAACCACGCCTCCTGCCGTTGCATTAGTTGCATCCTCTCTAACGGCTCCATCAGTATTTAATTTAACAACTCATGGTTGACAACATTTGTAATATGAGACACAACACATACATTAAATTCATTCAACCATCAACCATGCACCATGCATATGATGTAATATCAAATTGAAAATACTTTTTCCATAAATTCTATTATAAGAGGACTATTTATAATCAAATAACAAATTCATGGCGTCTCAAGCTACCATAACAACACCAAAATCAAATTTATGCTGATAATTAAAAGGATTAAATAGCATGTATTCGATTGACATAATGTTTATTTAACATCATCAAATATATTATTCTTCCTCTATTACGTGGTGTCCAAGCTCTACGTTTGTTTTGCCGTTCGTGTCTTATTGACTAACCCTGTTCACTTCAAAAGACATTAAAGTTTGATAAAATATGTCGCTCTCTTATTCTTATTCAATCTATCTAATAATCTTTAAAATTATTTATCCTTGCTATGTGCTATTCAATGTACTATGAATAAGTCCCTGTCATGTTATAGGGACAAAATTTGTGGCTGCTTCAATGAATCTGAGAGGGTAGTAGTAATGCTATTTATCTTTCCTAATTCATTGGTTTAAGACAAACCATTTTGTCCTTAACTACGGAAATAGTAAGTGATTTGTATGATCTGTTTACAAAATCAACTAGAAAAAGCTTGTTTGTGAGAGCGATATTTTGGTAGTTGGACATCAAATCACACATTTTTCTGAATTAAGGTAAACCCAAACCTCCCCACTAACACCTCCTTGTTTGGCTTTGTTAAGCTCTACTCGTTTGAGTCATCAATCATCATAATTAATCTTTTGTTCATGTGTACCTTTCCCATGTAAAATGGGGGATAATTAGTTCAACTCATTTTGCTGGTAATTAATAAATTGAATTAACTTGATCGTCAGATTAAGAAAATTGACATGAATAAGAAATTTGGTTTTATATATAAAATGGAAAATAATTAAAGAATTTAATATGAATCATAAACCATTGAAAATGAGGCAAAATTGATGCTAACACACCAACGGGCATGCTTAAATTGTCAATTGAATGTGCAAATACTGAAATATAATTATCCTCAACCATAATTAATTTGATGGATAAGCGAAGTTCATATCATGTTCTTGACATATTGGACATTTTTTTTTCTGCATAATACTCTAGCAGTCTAGCTAGTGCAAGCTTTAGTTGGAATGAATTCTTTCTTTTCTCATTGTTTAATAAGTGGGTAAAATCAGAATGGGAAATGCATAGATTGGAAGCCTTAATCATAAATTTTAGATTGCAACAACTGAGAAGATTTGAGGAGAACTACATCATGTGTGGGTCTAGCAAAATAACATATAAGTAGGTTGACGCTATATTTTTATTCAAAATTTTAAAGCAATCTTGTTTATGGATCCTCACCTTATATATCCTTTACCACTCTCATTTCCTTCTGATATAAAATTTCCACTCTTATTTTTCCATTCACACTTGCATACCTAACAATTTTTATATTAATAGTGGAATTAATACACTCGTGACAAATTTCTAAAGGACTATCATAAAGTGTGTGGTATGTACTTCTTTTTTTTTTTTTAATTTAATCAAAGGTCTTGAGGTCAAAGGTTTTGCTGCACATAAAAATTATATTAAATCTGAATATGAATTAATTAGATATCAATAAAATATCTCAATAAGAGTATACGACGTGATTTAATTGAAAAAAAAAAAACAGTAGACCGGTGAGTATCTCCTTCTGGTTTCCTACGAAATTCAAAGATAAGAAATTTGGACATGCTAACCAAACTATGCTCTGTAATGATAACATATATACATTATTTACTATATATATATATATATAAATGGCAGCTACATCATATACATATATCCAATCAAGATAGTATTTCATTTCATATGTCTTTGTCTGCTTTATACAATATACATTATTTACTATATATATATATATATATTTCATCTTTTTTCTCAAAACCAACTTGTATTTATTAATCTTGTGATGTTAAATGAAAAAGGTGCAAGATCAATGGTTTACAAATAGAATTACAAGTCCGATCAATTTTAACATTGGAAAACAATATTATTTATGTTTAGATTTGTAAGTTAGATAAGTTACCGCTTCAATTTGTTATAAGGTCAGGTTTAAATTGTCATCTTATTTCGAGTCAATAAAAAAATCTGTAATCATGAATTAATTAATCTACATTCATATTTTTTGACAGATTAATTATCATTGAAAATTAAATCTGGCATCTTTTAGTATATTTGGAGACTTAAAGAATCGAACTTGGTACTAATAATTTTTTAATCTAAGAATTTGTTTTAGTCCCTGTATTGGTAATTATATATAGGGCGTAATTTTTTTCATATATTATTGGACGTGATCGATCGTCTTGTGTCATTTGTCAATGGCGCCGAAGATGTTACATTGCATATATAACTCAAAGAGAAAAGAAACAAAGTTAAGATAACCATCCTACGTAGAACCAAAAAGATGAACTAAATATGCACGATTACATAAAATCAATCTTGCACTGCAAGAAAATGATCGTTTTGCGACGAACTGTTTGCCACGAATTCGTCACAAAACGACGAAGATGGTATGTTTGACTTTTTTGCAACGAATTCGTCGCAAACATTTGCTAGGAAAGACTTTTCGTCGCAAATAAATTGTGTTGTGACAAAATTTGCGACGACATTGCAGTTTGTCGCAAAACGTTGCGACCAAATAAACTTTCCTCGCATAATTTGTTATCAAATTCTCTTTCGTCGCAACTTTTATGACGAATTCACAATTCCGTCGCAAAAATTTTGGGACGAAATGTTTTTTCGTCGCTACTTTTGCTATGGAATCGCATTTCTTCACACACATTTGTGACGAAATTGTGAATTCGTTGCAACTTTTGAATATTAATTTAAAATATAACAAAAAATATTAAAACTCTCCATTTTTGAACAAAAAAAAATCAACATAAGATAATATTCATCAAGACTTTTACCCGTAAAAAAATGTGTTTAAATTGATTAGTCGATATGGATTAATATAGGATCATACAATAACACTACCAATATTCTTGGCATCATGCATTGCTTCAGTGACAACTGTGCTGGCGTGTAAGAATCGATTTGCAGATTTTGGCCTCAAGAACAACGTGCTATAAACCGAACTAATCGTTTTGATGCATGCAAAAATGGTTTCTTTGTTAAATTTGGCATTATTGAATTCACTTGAATCTTTGACCTTTGATGTTTCCGTTGCAATTACAAGCACACCATATAGTACATGCAAGTCACCAAGTCATGCAAGTAATGAAAACTTTTTCTTTTTGAAATTTGGCTCCAATCCACAATGGTCCCTAAGGTTTTACCAAATCTCTCGTGCGGTCTCTCCGTTTTCAAAATTAGCCGTTTTGATCTCTCACTCTTAACTTCGTTAGTCAAACTTACCAGAAAACATGAAAGACTAGACCACCCACTAATTTTAAATCAATTTATGGAAACAACCTGTTTCTCTCTCTCTCTCTCTCTTCCCTTACCCGTGTCTCTCTTCCTGCTCTCTCTGTTCCTCTTAGCCATGACCATCTCTCTCCTCTCAATAACTGTTGCTGCTCTCTCTCTCTCTCTTCCCCACACTCATTCTTTTCTCTCTCCCTTCTCAACACCACAACCCAGATCCGCCATCTTCCTCACACCCCTTCTTGCCTCTCTCTTCCTTAAACAGTAGATCCCCCACCATCGTTTTTATCTCCCCTCCCTCACTGCATATAAGCCCTCAAAAATCCCAGATGGATATGATGAGCTTCCACTATCTTGTCGATCAATTCTCTGCAACCCATCTCAATTCGAAGTTCAAGGATGATAAATCAAAAATCCATCACTGCAAGACCCATAATTGAAATTTAGAAACCTAAAACCCATTTGAGAGAGATAAGAGGATGAGAGAGGGAATGGTTCTGGGATTTGGGTTTTTAAAGGAATTTAAGAGAGGATGAAAATGTCAACAGTAAAAGAAAGCTTGATTGATTCTTGGATCAGAGAAGGGAGACATAGAGAGAGAGAGAGAGAACATACCTTGCTTCATGAATGTAAGCCAACCAATCACTTGCTTCATTGATGAACATAACTCACCCAACACTTTCCTTTGTTGATGAATAAAGCCCACCACAATCCACCTCAACACCACCGTAACTCAGATTCATCACCACCACCAAAGCAAAGAAAGAGTGAAGAAGATACGTGTCGCAAGGATTAAAGTGAAGAAGGATTGATGATGGATGAGGTTTGGGTTTTGTTTTTGTGTAGTTTTGAATTTTGGTTTCGTTGGGATTTAAATGGGTTGGTTTTTGATGTACTCAAAGCTTGTAATTTTTTATGTTTCCTATAACATGATCTTTGTATTGGAATTTCTCTGATGTTGATTATTGCTCCGTTGATCTTTGTATTGGATTTAGGGATTTTAAAGTGTTAAAAAATAGGAATTTTGTGTTAGTTTTTATTAGAACAAAAAAGAGATGTTTTTTTCCAGATTTTATTCTTGGTCGATTTTGATTAAAGAAGCAGATGAAAGTGGAGTTCATCCTTTTTCTATTTTGATTTGTTTATGGCTCGATTTGATTTAGGTTCAAGATTGGTGGGTTCAATTTGCTTTCATGATTTGGATTGGTGAAGATCAGTGGTCTATTCAAGAATTTAAATTCTTGAGTTTTTGAATTAGGGTTCGATTTAAAATGGCCTGTTTGAGTCAATGATGTGAGAGAGAGGGAGAGAGAGACAAAACCAGAGAGATGGGTTTGGGTGTTTAGTTGGTGGGAAAGTGAGAGAAAATGGGAAAAAGGCAGAGAGAAAGAAATGAAAGAGAAAGAGGGTGGGGGTATTTTTGTCATTAAATTCGTAAAATTAGTAGGTCCTATGTGCTACCTCAGATTTACTGATGTTGTCTGTCATATTTAACCGACGACAACATAGCGAGGGATCGAAACGGTTAATTTTGAAAACTGAGGGATCGCACGAGAGATATGGTCAAACTTCAGGAACCGCAATGGATTTTGCCCTTAAAGTTATAGACAATATTAATATAAATATGTTTTATAATTTCAATTTTATTTAATATGAAACATATTATATTTTTGTTTCAAGTGTACTTTGTATAAAATTTTAATAACATCCAAATTTGAAAATTAATTTATTTCAAAAGAAGAGAATGGTGAACGAAAGAACTACAATGTTGTTTGATTTTAAGTGGAATGTAATGTAAAACAGATAGTTTAGATTATGATTTAATTAATTTAAAATAATTATATCTAGAGATAAAGTTTTATTTTAATCTATTCAGAGATAAAATTGTTTTATTTAAAATAAGATAAAATAAAATCTATAAAATAAATAAATAACTGTAATAAAAAATACAAGTAAAATTAAAAATAAGACAAAGATTTTCAAAACAAATAAAATTTAGATTTTTGTTGAGATAATTACAGATTATTCAAAAAAATAGATTTGTAATTATCAAAAATAAACGAGATTCAAAAAAATTGTCACTTTTATAAATGTTATGATAACTGTAAATAAATTTATTAAAATTATATTTAAATAATTTAATATTTTTCTATTCAAGTAATTTTAAATAAAAAGGTTCATTTTTTAAATTAAACCTTAAATCATGGAATGGAGTAAATATGAATCAAAATTCAAAATGCAATTTAACCATGACATACCCACTATAGTTAAGGAAAAGATCGCTCCAACTCTTTTAAAAATCAAGGACTTTCTAGACTTTTTTCTTAAACCTATAATTTTTTAATTATAAACGTTTTAAGTAAATTTTATTTTAATATTTCAAAATTTTAAATAGGAAAAATATATAACTTATAGAAAATAAATTTAATGGAAAAAAGAAATGATTTAGCAATGATTTTTGTGTTGAGATAATTTATCCATATTATATAACAAACAATAATTATTATTTTGTTTAGATTGATGAACAACATCATTATATTCCTTTTTATTTTTGATAAATTAATATTTGTTTATCTTTATGGTGCCAAAACTATTCTTATGAAAGAAAAAAATTGTTGGCTCACATATGAAGTCACCATAATGGTCAGCACTTTATTTCTTTGTGGGCTAATTTGGTGCGAGCGGAAATTAGTTTAAGCGTAGTATGAGATTAAACATGCCTCCTACAATTGGAGTCCACCCAGGACACCTAGGAATCCAAAAAATAAAAAAAAAGTGCTTAAAACAAATTAATTTTTGAAATTCCCCAATCAAATTATTGCAGTACATGAAATCAAGCAAAAATTGGGTATTGATATGCAATTATTGTAACCCATTAATGGATTGCAATTTAAGAGAAAAAGCAGATCTTTTTGCTTTCTGCTACAAATAGAAATAGCAAGTTACAATTCCATTAAATGGGTGAGAGCAATCAATTCTACTTCGGCTATGCTTAGTATCAATGGAAGTTCCATCTTATCATCGGCCTCTGATGTTGGATCAAGGCGTCGCTAATGCTTGCGCAGCATCTTTTATGAATCTCCTTCAAACGGGCCTTCAATATAGCAGTAATTTATTGTAAGTTCCAGTATTTAATAATTTACGAACAAGATAACAAGAGATAACGAACTGCAAGTGATAAATACCTCCGCCTTATAAATATGCAGTCGTTTAAGTATTGCCTCCCAATACTCAACCACCTTTGCTGTGCCAGAACTCATTTGCGACTCAATTTAGGATCGCAATGCATCTAATTCATTTAATGTCTTCCCTTCTAAGAGATTCTTAACATTTGATTCAATGCTAGAATGAAGACCTCTTTCTTCCGTGAGTAACTTGGCAGTAGGCTACTCTCCACGCACCCTAGCACGATCAATTGCGTCCTTTTTTCTAGCTTCAGCTAGTTCCCAGTTACAAACCACCAAAAATGAACAAAAAAATAAAAAAGAAAATATCACCAGCATGCTTGGAAAATAAAATGATACAATTTCACATTAAAATTTTCATAAAGAACCATAAAATTGACAGATAGAAGTCTAGGGGTGGAAATGAGCCGAGCTGCTCGTGAGTGGCTCGGAGTTTGGCTCGATAAAAGTTCGTTCACAGATCGGCTTGATAATAAATTATCCGAGTTTGAACAAAATTTTAAGCTCGTTTTAATAAATAAGTCAAGTTTGAACACCAAAAAGCTTGGCTCGAAAACTCGCGAACAAACTCTTTTGTAGGCTCGTGATCAAGTTCGTGAACAAGCTCGTTTGTAGGCTCGTCTATACATATACACGTGTGTGTATATATGTGTGTGTTAAACTAAATTATAAAAAATATGTTTATATGTGGAAAAGTATTTAATATTTGGGCCACATCAACAAAAGTTCAAACTTATACTAATTTACCGTATCTATAAAAGTACAAGTATATTTGCATAAGATAATCTAATATTATATTGAACTTGTGAAACAAAATGAAACTTCTAATAGTTCTTGGTTCAATTACATGTTCAACATAATTTTATTGAACTAACATAAATTTGATTATATTCTTTTTAGAGTTGTTTCTAAAGTTAAACTAGAAAATTTCGTCTACGAATTTATTTGAGTCTTTGTTAAATCGGGCTTGAAAAGCTCGCGAACAAGCTCATGAGCTCGCCAGCCTTGTGACGAGCCGAGCTTGAACAAGATTTTGAGTTCGAGAGAGAGCTCGAACTCAAAAAATTTTAGACGAACCGAGCTTGAACACTCCAAAGCTCGACTCGGCTCGAATCCTGCCCTAGATAGAACAAGATTTCAAAAGTTTGACTAACTTCAACAGTCAATAGTCACATGGCAAATCAAGTTAATAATAGTACCCTACTAAACTAAATCTCAATGAGGTCACAGAAGAGCACAAGCTATCAAAATCTTAATGCAATTATTTTATTCATTTACCAATAAACTGAAACGAATAGGAGCGAAAAGAGTAAAAAGTTTCGCTTCAAAATAGAATTGAATAAGCAAAACTCACCTTGAAAACCATGTGTGGTTCATCAATTTCTACATCCAAATCATCCGAAACATCAAGGTGCTTGGACAGGACGTCAATGGGCTTCATCCGCCCTTCACGCAACCTTATATGTGACCAGATTTTGCTTTGATCAAAATGAAACTCTGGATTAAAAACGAACATCAGTTTCCCAAATCTCCAAAAAAAAATCCACAAACCAGTAATTAATGCAATTAGCAACATGCCTACTCTTCTTTCTTCTCCCAATCTTGGAACTCAGCTCTCGCACGTTCTCTTGCTAAAATTACCTACAGAAAGTAATGAAGTTACTAAAAATCAAAATATATGAATAAAATTTATCTTGATAAAAGAAACATACAATCTAATTTTTGTCCTTCATCTTGCCAATTTAATAAACATACCATTTCTTCCTCACGTTGTGCCTTTTCAATCGCCCTCTCCTCTCCTCTTTTTCACCTTTTCAATCTCAGCCTACATGACGGTGTACAGTAAGCATATTAGGTACTGAAATCACATACGTGGGAAGATAGAAACGTTAATGCCATTGTGTCGAATCTAAAAAAAAACATTAAACCATCAAACCCTTTGAGTGTTGTTTCTTATTATTCACAAAGCACCTTAGCCAAATAAGATTCACTAAACAAAACAAGAGCAAAGTAAACTAAACAAGCTAACTATGCTTACCATCCTTTCTTTTTGTCTCAGCTTTAATTGAAAACACATCAAGAGGTGCACCTTCAGCAACATCTTGTTCAATCTTTTTTCGCCATACAAACATGCAATTCTGACATTGTAAATGCAATCTTCAACAGATGCATATTAATCACAACAAAACACAATCATTTATGCAAAAAAAAAACTTACTTCCCGTTGAGATTAGAATCACCAAACATATTAGAATCATTGGAATACCCAGACACTGACTGCACCTTCAGTTTCTTTGCAACTTTCATAGCCTAAAACATATGGAAAACAAGAAAGTTTCAGCAACTAAAACCCTAGAAATCACAAAATAAAATAGAAAAAAAATAAAAAAGGAGAAAAAACTATAAAAAAACTCTCTGAGACTTCTTTTCGAGGTATTCAGCAATTTCTTCCTCAGAGATGTTTCTTGAGGATCGCTTCTTCTTTCTCCTCTGGTCACTATCACTACCATCGCTATCTCCGGAATCATTTGGGACACTGGGGTCGCGGTATCGGCTCATGAAGAAAACTTGTCGGTATTGTATAAAATGAGTTCATCGCCTCTAAATTAGAAAAATCTAAAATTTCTTTAGACTTGATTCTGCAAAATTGTTAGAAAATTTAATGGAATTTTTTTATGAGTGAATCAATGGAAAATTTAATCCGACTTTGATCACCTGAGTTTTGTAATGTTTCGTTTTTTCATAAGAAAAGCTCTGAGTTTTATAACGTTGACCAACTATTATCCAGAAGTGAAATTAGCATCATGTGTGTAGAAAATTTAATTTCAAATCATATCATGTCTTATCATATAAGTAAATACGAAAATCATAAAATGACAAGTGACTATATTATTACATAACAAATGTCTTCACTAAATTTACTTGTTATTTTACTCTTCTTCTTCTCTCTCTCTAATCAACGGGTTGGAATCAACGGATGAAGGTCTTTGGTATTAAGAATGCCACTAATCAACTAAATTTTTTTCGCCTATTTTTTTTTTTAACAAAATCTATTTCATGGTGGACGGATTTCGATTTATAGCTCAAATCGAAGAAGCTCGGTTGCTATTATATACTTAATTGCGCCGCTGGCCAACGACGATTTTTTCATATTTGTCATCAAATTCAGAGATCTTGGTCTCTTAACGATAAAAGCAATTAATATTCATATGTTGATTTTGTTAATTTTGTTAATATGCTATTATGCAAGGTTACTGCCTTTTATATTGCGGCTATGATTTCCTTATATTGAATGAAGCTTTCCTTATATTTCAGTTATATTTTCCTTATATTACTTATCTCTTCCAAAGGGATATGCTTCTTCAGCAGGACTGATAGCAACGATTACAGATCATTATTTAACCTTGTCAGATGGTTTTGTTCAAATCTAAATTTGGGTGGTTAATTATTCAGATTATTATGATTGGAATGGTATAATTGTTTGTGATATTGGATCCAAATTCTATAATTTTTTGCAGGAGTTTTCTGCAAACCCAATAATTCTACAGGGAGGCTCTAAAAGTCTAAAGGTCTCAGACCTGGAAGGGATTATCCAGAGCGGGGTCGTAAGACTTTGGGATGGTCCAAAGCCTATCTCAATTATTGGGACAACTGGTTCCATTGGTACTCAGGTATGAACAACTTCAACAGCTCTTTCTCTTTTTTCTTTTTAAACATGATTGCCCCGTTTGTGTTAAATATGACATTTATTACCTAGAGTTCTTGTGCTAAATCTGGATATATCTTTGTTAAAGTTGGGTAATTTAGTTTGATCTATCAGTTATGCTCATATTTCTATTTTTATTTCAGTCCACGCATGCAACTATGTACTTGATTCTCTTTCAGACTTTCACAAATGATTTTTTATGAACATTATGTTGTTTCCCAGTTTCTTCAATTATTTTCAGTTCATACTTCATATTGGACATCTTTTCCACTGAAAGGCAAGTTCAATGGTGGCAGCGATTCTTGACCCGAAACCAGGATGGGAGGTGAATATTTGTGATTAAGTCATTTTATAATGATATTGTCTTTCACTCAAAGTATTATTTTTCGTTTTAAACCCAATTCATATTGCTACGATGTAGTGCACTTTGGATGTGGGTGGTTAATCTAATGGAAAAAATAAAAGTTCCTTTTTTTCTAAATAGATGATGTTTTAGCAAATTTAATTGTTTTTGAACGTTTAAACGTTGTTTACATTAAAGATGAAGCATCTCATTTTGATCCTTTTTTTTTTCTCAAACACGTTAGATGCAACAGGAAAAGAAAATTATTTGTAATACCCCGCTCATGCCGATTAGAGTCATGTAGTTTTCCGTTTGATTTCGAATCGGTTCTTGAGTGGTTCCGATGATGATTGGGTGTTTAATATTATGAATAAATATTGATGGAGTTTAATCATGTTAAATTTTCTTTGCAAAGCTTGGTGTTCGAGAGTGATTAAGTTTGTTCTTAATCTTTGATTGTTATTTGAACCATGGGTTTGGTGTTTTGAAAGATGAATGTTGATGGAATTAGATTGATTTTTGGCCCTTTGATCGTGATCAATGGTTGTACGAACGAACGAGGAGCTTTCGGGCAAGAAAAATGGGATTTTTGTCACTCACGGACAAGGCTTTCTGACCATGTCTTGAAGCATGACCGTGTCTTTTTTTTTGGAGTTACAATGACACCAATTCGTGTTCGTGCCTTGGAGGTTCTTGCTCGTGTCTTTCCTCTCTTGCCGGTGTCTTGCCAGAGTTGCCTTTAAAACACCCATCCGTCCCTCTCTTTGGTCACAACTCCATTCTTCACTCAAAACCCACTTCAAATCCGTCTCAATCTACTCTCTCTTTCTCTCCATCCGTCCTCCTTGCAATCTTGAGGTAAGATTTCTACTTGGGCTTGGTTTATTTTCCATTTTTGGTGTTGCATTGTCTTGGTTGTGATGAGAGCATGAGGATGACAGTTTTGGATTTAGGGTTTTGATTTTCTTTGTTGAATTTGTTGTAATGGGGAGCTTGGGGTGATATATTTGCAATGGATCTAGGCTAGAAATACATGAATTAAGTTGTTAGAATGGATTGAAGTGGTTTATTTGAAATGAGTTTAGGAAATCCGAATTTGTGGGGGATTTTTGGACGGTTTGGGGCTTCCTTTGTGCAATTCCTGAGGGTTTTGATAGAACTATGTTTGTTGGTCTTAGAAATGCAAGGAAACAAGAGTATGTTGAAGATTGAAGGTGTTCTATTGGGGGTTAGGGTTTGTGACGGTTTTGAAGGAAAAGAGAGTTTTTTGTGTTGTTTGATGCTAATAAATGGTTGATTTATGTACTAGAGAGTGTTAGGAAGCGAATAACATGCTCGGGAACGGTTAGGATCGAGTGGAACGAATGTAGGGTCTATTTTCATGATTTGCCACTTAGAGGATCAATTGTGTAACTTTGCATTTAAGGATTAGAACATAATTATACACTTGTTTGAGGTTAGATTTAAATATTTTGGAGAGTTTGAGGTCATAATTACAATTTGGGGGGTTTTAGATTAATTTGGAAATTTGGAATATTTTGGGGGACTGGACCATAATTTTTCAAAGCTCGAGGACTAAAGTGTAACTTTACACCGATGTGTAATATTTGATTTATTACGTTAGACTTTCGTTTGAAATGGATTTTTTAGGCGTTGTGTAAGTGTCTGAGTCTGCATATGCATGTGCACGTATTTTGGTATTGCCACAGTACTAAACATCATGTCTTTGATTTTGCTTTGATAATTGTTTCAGCTTCGTATCTGGGTCAGCGAGGTTAGTCAGCCACCAGTGGAGCTTGACTGGGCCATTCAGCTTGTAATTTCAAGTGAGTAGAATGACAGTTTCAGACACATAGGTTATGTCTTTCAAAGTTATATTGTTTTTATTGTGTCAGAACCTTGCATGTAATCTTGAAACACTAAAGGATCGAAAATCCTAAAAAATTTGGCTTACATGGAAAATCTGCTCTGAAATTTATTATGTTTTTGTAATAAATATTTTTTTTGGAGTTTTGATGGTTTTTGAAATAAATATTATGTTTTAATATATATTGTGTTTCGATAATAAACCCTCTGTTTTGAAATTAATGATATTCTCTATTTAGAAAATGTTCTGCATGGATTTAAGGATATTTTTTTGAAACATGTGTTTTATTTTTAGGATTTAATGTATGTTCGGAATAAATACTCTGTTTAGTACTTTGAAATATTTTCGCTAATAAACGTTTCGGTTGAACATTTGATACATTTGGTGAATAACATACATGTTCAGCATGTTGCCTGTTTGTATATTTTTAAATAAATATTTGCATGTGTTTTCGGTAAATATTTCTATATGGAATACCTTTGTTATAGGGGTAAACGTAACTTTTGGTATACCAATGTGAAAGCTCACTTACCAGGGTAGGTGGTAGCACTCAGTTACTAGAATATGTGATAACTTGTGTGTCTAGCTAATACACGTGACTATATGTTTCTAGTGGCGGACGTCCACACATGTTTCTAATGGCAGAGTCCACATATGATCTAGTGGAAGAGCCTACGTAAGATCCTGATTTTGGATTTTGATATTGGTCCTATGTCAGATTGTTGGGTTTGATATGTTTTGTTTAGGCATAATAATTTCAGCAAGTTTGTATTATTTCTCATTTTCCCATAGTATATTATATTGTAGTCTGACAAGTTATATCTTGCTGGAGCACGTGACTGCAATGCTCGCGGATGTGCCTAGATCAGTTTCTGTCAGTTACAACCTTGAGACCCTTAGGGTGGACGAGGTACTATTTTGAACCTCTAAGGTTGTCGACTACTAGCCCTTTTGAGTCGGGTACCATTTGGACTCCTAAGGTTGCTAGTTTATTTGATCTGATCTAGTCAGTGCAGTGCTAATATAATACGGGTGTATGATTAGTGTTTACCAGCTCCGTTTATCATCTAGCAAGATGTATTCGTGGCATGAGTAATGATTTTGACACTGTTTTCGTTTTTTGGTAAAATGGTTAGTTTGCATAAATGCATTTGAAAAGTTTATGTTCTTTTTGGATATATAATCTTTGGTTATGTTGACCTTTTTGATATTTTTCTCTAAAAATATTTTGGAAAAAAAAATCAAAGTGATCTTTAGTAAATATTTTTTTAAAAGGAAATATTTTGGTTATTTCAGATTTTGGAAATTAATGTTTTTATTTAATTTATTCATTCGGACAATTTGGTGATTGTTTGTTGTCTAACTTGTTTGCGAGGATTTCGAAATGATTATTCGGAACTATTAGTTTCTATTTAGCATGTATATGTATATATACTTATATATCTGCATGTGATATATTTTGAATTGTTTTTAAAATAGTCTTTGTGAGGTACGTATGAGGCGATCTGGAGTGTCGTTTTCTCACTAAGGTTCTTACCCCTTTCTTTTCTGTCTATCTCCTTGGTTCTTATTTTAACGTGATTTTAGTTGATTGCGATTTACCGACATTCAACACTCGGTAAGGCAATCTAGAGTTGCAGTCAATGCCCTTTTATTCGGATCAAGTTAGTTATTTTGTTAGTTGCTCCACACCGGTATATTTATGGGTGTTTAACTCTATATATATTTATTGAGTATTTAAACATGATTTATTACTTACCAAATATTTTATTATTATAGAAACTTATGTTTTATTGAAGTTTGGATTTATTTATTTTATTAAACTTAATTGGTTTTGAAATGTTTTTAATAAATTAGTTTTAGTTCTATAATTCGAGGCTTGTGCAAGATAGGTCGGATTCTCATAAACGATTCATCTTGTACGTCTGTCATGGTCCAAAAACGGGTGGCGACACTATTAGTATTTTACAACATAAGTGATGCTTCTACGTACTGTTGATTTTCTTTTCTTTTTCGCAGCCAGGCAGTATTTCTCCTTTCTCAAATCATTTTCTCAATTGTAGTTTTTTACCTTGATTTGGAGCTAATTTTGGTTTTCCATGTATGTTCTTGACGCATGTTCAGCCCAAGGAAACAAAACTGTTCACCTTCTTGCTCATATGAGAGGAAAGGGTAAAGTCATATAAATTTGGTTATCATATTTTTGGATTAACATATTTTATTTACTTTCAACAGTTTAGATTGGGCATAAGCCATATATAGTCCACTGAACTCTTATCCAACATTTCTTTAGTTTATCGAATTTTCATTTTCATCTATTAGCCCATTTAACTTTTTAAAATGGTGTAATTAGCTCATTGATGCATAATGTCATTACATTCATTGTACAAGTCAGATTTTTTCATTCAGGTTGATGACATGGATACCAACAATACCAAAATATAACAGAACACAACCCTCTAAACTTTCAACAAATATCCCGCCCCCTGAACTTCAGTATTCACATATAAGCTCATTGAACTCTCTAAAATCATGTTAAGAACTCCTCCTAGTTACATAAAACTCTTATTAAAACAATCTTGTCATGAAAAGAAATTATAAATGGTCTATCTAATTTCATTTGAGCATTAATCAAAATTACTTAAAAAAATAATTTTGTAGTATTACTCAAAATTATCATTAAAACATCTTATTCTTTGACTTCGATTTTAATTAATTATTTGATTCTTTATGCAAAATCATCAAATATTACGTTTGTTTATTTTTTTGGTTTACATAATTTCTTTGAATATTTTTTAAATTTTTTTGTTAGAAAAAAAAACAACCCACGTAAACATTATTTTAACTAGGTTGGCATTGCACCTAAGTGTTAATATGAATAGTCAAATCAACTGAGTTTTTTTTACTTGATAAAGAAGAGTTAAGAACAACCAGTAGTAGCATACCCTACTGCAAAATCAACTGAGTTTAACTCTTACATGCATAGTAAGTTGAATATTTTATACTTTTAAATGTATCATTAAATATATGAAAAGTTTTGTTTCCGAAGGAAAAAAGATTTGCCATTTTATCTTTTCCTCATACATTAAAAACTTTTAATCAATTTGTATTATTTACTATCCAATATTAAAAAAAAAACTTGTAAGGATTTAAAATTTTAGTAAATTGAGTAGTATATTAAAAAAAAGCATGATTTTTGAGAGACTACTTATAATTTTGAGTAAATTTATATTTTAAAAATAATTTTGATTAATGCTTTTTTGAGTAATATTTCAAAATTATTTTTTTAAGTAATTTTGATTATTGATCAAATGAAATTAGATAGACCACTTTTTTTTTAAGTTTCATGTAACTGGAAGGAGTTCTTAACATGATTTCAGAGAGTTCAGTGAACTTATAGGTGAATATTGAAGTTCAGGGGGCTGACGAGATGTTTGCTGAAAGTTCAGGAAGTTAAATGTGTTTTGATATGTTCTGACACTATTGACATTCATGTCATCAACCCCAAACGGAAAAATCTGACAGTGAATATAACGACGTTATGTGTTAGTCTAATTAGACTGTTTTGAAAAGTTGGGTAGGTTAATAGGTGAAAGTAAAAGTTCGATGAGATAAAAAGATGTTGGATAAGAGTTCAGTGAGCTACATATGGGTTTTGTCATTTAGATTGTGTTAAAATTAATCTAACAATTATAAAAATGTCAACACATTAAAATGTGTATGTGCAATATAATAAATTTTTAATGTGTTGGCAGTTTTATAACAGTCAAATCAATTAAATTTAATCTTAATCGTTAAAAGGACGTAAAATACAAATGTGCAAAAGTACTATAGTTCATCCCGAGTCATAGCATGTGAGCTCAATAAAGATAGGATTAATAGTTTAGAAGAAACTATCAGACTTTCTGGTGCCGCCAGTATCCTTTTCGTAGTTCTATACCATTCAGATGAGATTATGGTCGCTAGGATGAGTTGATAGTTGATCACTAATATATGAAGATTTGCGCCAGATAACTATTTTTATGTTTTGAATATATGATTGGTCATACTTAAGGGTTGAGAGGGCATACATAGATGTACAGAAACTAATTGTTGATGATTTTATTTTAAATTACCATTGTACAATATATATTCTGATATATCATTTTCATTTTCATTTTTGAGATGCCATTCAATGTATGGTGCGGTGGCTGGGAATCACTGATATATACATGGATGGGACTGAGTTATAATCGACACAAACACCAGTATTGTGGTTAAGCAATTATGCAAGAGATTGATAAGATTGTTATGGGTAATTTCTTATTATATTTTTTACTTAGGTTAATAGAAAACCAAATAGGTGTTACTCCAATGAGGACTTCAAAAAGAAGTCTTCATTGAAGACTCGTTAATAAATTAAGTAACTGAAACTCATATTAAGTAATTTCAGTAATAATTAAGTAGCAGTTATGGTTACTTAATTTATCATAAAATTAAGTAACCAATTAAAATTAAGTAATCAATGATCAAATTAAGTAATGACACATAAAATTAAGTAACTTTTAAAACAATAATTAAGTAATTATCCCCTAAAATTAAGTAATTGAATTTGGAATTAAGTAATCCAAGTCCTCATTGGAGTATCACATATCAAATGGTTTTTATGATAGCAAAGTTAACTAAATAGGGTTATGCTCTGTTATGTTCTTAGACCTCAAAGCAATATCAATAAAGCAATTTTATTCGGGTAAAAACAATATCTAAGGACTAAGATTGCTCCACAAAGAAGACCAGACATCAATTTTTAATCCATGGTAATATAATTAGATTCATGAGTACTAAATAATAAGTAAGTTTCTTAAAAAATGTTCGATTCGCAAAATTTAAAATATGAATGATTTTTAATTTTAAGATTTATCACTCTAAGCATTTAATTTGAAGTATTTATGGATAATTGAATATAAAATAATTTAGTGATTTTATTAATTTTCAATGATGATATAGTACATTTTATGCTTTAAGCATTTAATTTGAGGTATTTTTGAATGATTAAATATAAAAATATAATTACAATTTTATATAATTTTTTTTGTTTTAACTATTTTATTCAATATGATAGAATGTTATATTGATGTGTTATTTCTTTTATTTTAATACAAAATAATTTTATTTGTCATATATTTTGTTCTTTTTAAAAAAATAAAAATTGCTTAATTGTTTAAATTATACAACACCATAATTTTTTAAATAATAATCTTGCATTTAAAAGGTATTAACATTTTTGCTTAATTAATTATTCCATTGATATTTTATTTTTTGTTCTTACAATTAATAAATTGCGAAAAAATATGTTCTTGCTCCAATTTATAAAAAAAACCTCTAAAACAATTCTGTCGCATTGCTTGGACCTAACACTAGAAGAGAGGTCTAACGATTATAATTTTCAATAGGAGCAAAAATCTCGCAGCATCGCCCATCTAGTACATCAATATAACATTCTATCACCTTGTTTGCACACAACATTTATGTTTTTCTAAAATTGCGAGCTAAAAAAATACAAATGATGTGGACTATTGATTTTGATGAATTCATGGTTCGTGAACTAGAGCAATGCTGTCCAGAACACTTTATGATTTCCACAACTTACATTATTTACTAACATCAGCTTTTTGTTGAAATAAGATAATTTTTCGATAAACATATCAAGATGTTTTTTTTAAATAAGGTAATACATTTTTATATAGACAATGCACGGGTCACACATCTAGTATTCAGATAATTAAAGATAAAAAGATAACATAATTGATAAAGAATAAGGATAAATTTGAAAATAAGAAAAATGCTTTTCAATATAGATAAAGTTTAGATTTTTTGTTAAGATAATTATAATTATTTTTAAAATATCAATACATTTTTATAAGTATAAATTTGTAATTATAAAAAATAAATAAGGGTAGATTAGTTAAAAAAAAATTCCCACATTTTGACATTTATAAGTGTTATGATGATTTGTTTAATCTTAATATTGATATGGTAGTTTCAAAGCTAATTTCAATTTAAATTTGAATTTGATTTAATTTGAATCCTATTCTTATTAAATGTCTAGTACTTAGATTAATAATGTTCCCTAATTTATAGCAATATAATCAGGACTTATATCAACATTTGTAGATTACGGCTTCCAAATGGCTTGTAAAAAGGAGAGTATATTATTTTAAATTTAAAGATAAATTTGTCTTTTAACTTTTCTGTTAAGTAAAACTAATAAGAATGAGGAAATAAAACAGCTAATTTTAAAATATTAGAGACCAAAAGAGAAAATACCCCAAACCTCAAATACCACTAGGAAATTTACCCTATTTTTAAGGCAACACGATTTTGGGTAGATTTTTAATTAGTTATCGTTATTACTGTTTATTTTGCATCGATATCAAAGGTGGCATATATATGGAATATGTCCATTTTTTGGCCTTTTGTTACGTAAAAAACCCCTGGCCTAGGATGAATTTTAGCTCATAAGATTGGTTTAAACTAAAAAAAGAACCCGAAGTAAATGTGGGTTGCGCTAAGAATAGGCATTTTCAACTTAGACAAGCATTACTCCAAAACCATCCTACAAACTTCTTTTTTGGCTTTATGGGGCGATTTTTACCAGTCCCACAACTGCCCTCCAAATGATCATCTCTGTCATCACCCCCATTTTTTTTTTATGCCAATAATTCAATTAATTCAAAAAAATAAGAAAACAATAACAATTTGTTATCAATTTGCTTCGACGAATCGGTCTAATTCAACTTTCTAATCCAATTTTATTTTTGTTCCACAGCCACTTTCTGTTGCTTCTGGCCCATTCTGACTTCTTTTTTTCAACTAACTAAACGAAACAAACTAGATTAGTTTTAGCAACCAAATCCATTCAACACTAACCAAACTCAAATGTCAAAAAAAAAACAAATAAAGGAGCATCATGTGATCTTGCTGTCTGCATTCTCCACAATAAGCAAAGCATTCTCTCTTTCCTTTAAGTTTCAGAAAGATTGAATACAAAAGCAGAAAAATGTCAAAGCTTTCTGCTTCCAAAAGGGAAACCAAGGCAGAAAATAAAAAATCTGAGACTCCAAATCAAGCCTCTTGTCACCATCAGCAAATGTCAACCTGTAAACTATAACATTTCAATGAATTTCTGCTTCATTGAGTCTCCGTTCTTCAGCTCTGAACCATCCCAAATTAAGCTCACAACCTGTATACACATTAAATCATTTTGTCTCAAATGTTTGTCAAAAATTCCAAGCTGATATTATAAGTAGAGAGCTGAACTGAACACACAGAGAAAACGAGAACCAGAAAAAAAAAGACCATAGAGTTTTGACCAAAAAAATATCCAAGCTCTTCCGTTCAGGCCCGAAACCATCAACCACCAAAAACAGCACCACCGAAAAACCAGTTCACCACCATCTCTTCCATCCAGACCAGAGACCACTTTAATCACTTCACCATCCACCCGAAACCACTCCAACCACCATCACCACCACCACCGAAACCACTTCTGCACCCAAACCTAAAACCACTTCACCACCTAAAACACACCTAAATCCAAACCCCACCACTGAAATCACTTCCACCATCAACCCGTCACCCAAATCTGGCCACCACTCCTAATCGCTGCTGCCACACATCATAATAGAAATCAAACCTCTAAGCAGTTCGGTTCAAATCCCCCCTTCTGTACTCTTCTGTTTCGTTCTATTCATAAAAAAGAAAAAAAAAAGAAAAAATCAGTAGTTAAATAAAAAAACAGAAAAGAAGGAGAGGGAGGAAGGAGTAGCCAGAGTTTTTGCCGCCACCTTTGAGAAACGCGGTCGTTGATGGAACCCGTCACCGTCGCCGCTTGATGCCGCTATTGCCCCCTCCTGTTGCTGCTGCCGCCGCCAACTATGTGCTCTCTCTCATTTTGTTTGAGATAGCTGTGAGTGAAATCTTACTCATAAGTTTCGGTATGCATATTTGAGGTGGTGAGCTTGGTTGAGTTTTGTTTTGAGAAAATTACACGATTACAATAAAATAAAATTAAAAAATTAATGTTTATACTCAGTCTAAAAAAATTTTAAAAAATAAAAATACGTTCTAAATTTCTTTAAAAATTGTCAAATTTAAAGTTTTTAAATGTTTATAAAAATTTTTAACAGTTTCCAAAAATCTTATCTCTAAAATTTTTATCTAATATTTTTTAAAAATAAATTTAAACATCTCCAAATACATTCAACAATCTCCAAAAATTTTTATTTGATATTTTTTAAAATAAATTTAAATATATTTTTATTTTTTAAAACTAAAATTTTATTTATTTTTTTGTTAAAATTTAAATTTTATTTAAAATATTTGGCATAATTAACTTTTTTTTTTGTTTTTGTGTGCTGGTTTGTTTATTCATGTGGGCCACTTGGAATTGGTTAGTGTTTGGTTGAACTTGATTAGAATTGTAGGCTGGTTTGTTCATTTTTTGGGCTGCCGAATTTTTTTATTTTTTAATCTGAATTTAAGTAATTGAGTCAAATACTCATTAGTTTATTTAGGACTTAGATTTTCTTTAGTTATTTTGTTGTATGTATAATTGGTAAGTCCGAGTGCAAATTTTAACGAAGTCAAAAATATTAATCGGTAATGACAGTTGGATTTTCTCCGGATGGTCGGAAAATTTTTTAATCAAGAACATAAAAAAAATATAACGAGTCTTACTAGTTGGCTAGTATAACAAAATGAGAAGAGCAGTAAGGTTGGCGGCAGTGGCAACAACAAGAGGAGGGGGCGAAAGCGGCAACGGTGATGGGTTCCATCGACAATCGTAGTTCACAAAGACGGCGGCAAAAGCTTCTACTACTCCTTCCTCCCTCTCTTTTTTTTTCCTGTTTTTATTTAACTATTGATTTTTTTTCTTTTTTATGAAGAGAACGAAACAAAAAAAAAATACAAAAGGTGGAAGATTAGAACTGAAACAGTGGCAGTCAAAGGCAACTACTTAGAGATTTGATTTTTTTTTCTGATGATGTTGTGGCAGCGGCGATTAAAAGTGGTGGTCAGATTTGATGACGATTTGATTGTGGGAGTAATTTTAGTGGGGTTGGATTTGGGTTGTGTTTTTGGTGGTGAAGTGGTTTTGGATTTAAGTGCGGAAGTGGTTTGTCCGCAATTTTAGCCGCTAAAAGTATCTTTAATGTTCTCTTTAATTTACCATTTCTCTCATTTATCAAAAAAAATCTTTAATCCTCTCTTTATCCACTCTTTATCTCTAAAAATAATATAAATAATAATTTTGACTAGCCCATTTTGTTGAGTGCAAAATAGTCCTTTATTTGGTCTATCATTAATGAATTTTTTTGAGTTCGATTTTGATGATGATCTATGCAAAACATCCATGAAAAATGTGCAAATTGCAACTTGCTGATATTTGTCAACAAAGCACTTTAATAACCATTAAAGCACATTAATGAACGCAAAATTGCCATCTAAGCACATAGAAGAACAAACAAAGCAAGTAGATGAGGATCAATGCACGCAAATGGGGTGTAACACATGTTGTCTAATAATCTGAGCATTATTACGTAGATGGATTAAAGATGCAAACTTTAATGAGAAGATCAACACAAGTAGATAGGTAGCAACGCACGTTGACGAGCTTCAGATGACGACAAAGTTGAGACGCTCCTTGAGATTTCAAATTTGAATATTTCTCGTACAAGATGATGTCAGAATTAAAGGAGTGAACTTTGAGAATGACAACGCACCTTGTTGATTAACAAAGCACTTTGATGAAGTCTGGGCAGAACGACAAAACACGTTATTAATTGACAAAGCACTTTGATGAAGTCTGGACAAGACGACAAATCACATTATTGATTGACAAAGCACTTTGATAAAAGTCTGGGAGAATGACAAAGTGTGTAGACGAATGAACAAAATGCATTAATGAAAATCTGGGTGAAATTGGATACTCTAGAACAAAGAACAACATAAGCAGATCATGCCATAAAGCACGTAGATGAATATTCATGCACACAGAAGAGTGACAAACATGTAGACGCTAATCCATTCAAGGCTGAAAAGACTGAAGTACACACAACGAACGTAACACAGACAACAACGCCCTTAAAAGGCAGTGACGTCATTTAAAACAAAATTTTCTATTTTCTCACAATGGTTACTTTGAGGCTTCCAACGATTACATTCTTACAAGTGGATATAAATAGATGTCTCCAACATCAGAAGAAGAGAGAAAAACATTGGCTACACTTTGCTATCTTTATTTCACATTTGTTCTCTCACTCTCTAGTTTATACAAATTTGAGTTATTTACTTGATATCATATTTCTGGGTTGGTGTGAACCAAAATCTGTTATACTCTTGGATTGAATTTGTAACAAGCAAAGTTATTTGGTTGGGATAGATAGATTTTTTTTTGTTGAGCCTTAGAAAAAAAAGAGTGGTTGTTAGTAAGCCTTAGAAAACTAAATGCGTAGGTTTTCTAGTTTATTATCTGCAAAAACTAGAGGTTTGGTTTGCTTGTTTTGTCCTGAAAATAAGTGGTAACGGTTTTCTAGTTAAGCCCGTAAAAACTAGATTAACGGTTCTCGTGTTGAGCCCTAAAAAATAAGGTGTAACAATTTTCTTGTTGATCCTGCAAAACAAGTTGTTGTAAACAGTTTTCCTCCACCCGCAAGTGAGGAAGTTAGCAGATTGAAATTCTCCAAAGGATCTAAGGGAGTGGACGTAGGTCAAGGAGGACCGAACCACTATAAATCGGATTTGCGCTCTCTTCCCTTACTTTATTTTACTTACACTTGCATTTGATTTATATTGTTGTATGTGGATTGAATATTTGATTTTAAGTTAATTTCTCATTTAACTTTAATTTTAGTTTAAAAGAACTTTGTTATTTGTTTTAATTTGCAAAAGAATTTCAACAAAGTTGTTAACTTGCTAAAAATTCAATTCACCTTCCTTTTGAATTGCCATTGTTTATTGAGACCGAGTTTTTACAATTCTTTTTTTATATGATTCCCATTTACCAATCAATTTTAAATATTTTATGAATTTTAACAAAATAAAAAGTTGAGTAAAGAGTAGTATTAAAGAGGATATTTATTTTCAATTTATATAATTAATAGTGATATTTATTTTTATTAAAATTGTTAACTAAAAATGCATAGCACATTGGAGATGCTCCCGGTCAGTGTTTCTTCCCGCCTATTTTATCCGTCCCAACGTCATCAAGTGCGGCAGTTGAAATCGCCCTAACTGGAAGTGAATCCTAAATAGAAGTTTTTTTTTTAAGGCCAATAGGGGCAATTTGAACCACCTAGATTTGTTGGTTAGAGGCGGTCGAAACCACTGCAATAAAATCAATGGGTCACGTTGATGAAGCCCTTTTTTTAATTAGTTCATAATGGTAGGTTTTATTTAACTCGAACCGATTCGTTGTCCGCCTAATCTGTTGGTTGATCAGCGGCAGCTTAAGCCTATCCTGTAGGGGCGATTTCGACCGCATATTAAAATCAATTGGATCAATAACTAGGGGTGGTTGTAATCGCACCACAACAATTAATGGGTCAGTTTTATAGGGCAGTTTGAATTGTCCCAAGTTATGATCATCAAATTTACTGAGTTTTTTGTTGGGGGCGATTGAAACAGCCTCAAAATTAAATTATTAAATCATTGTGTTGGTTTCATAGTGGTTGTTCCGCCCTTAACTACATTCATAAAAATGATCATTTATTCTTTTGGTCGGGTGCATAAGAGACGATTTATCATATTGTGGCGGTATTACAATTGATGATTATTCAATCATCATATTGTTAATTAGTAATAAAAATATTAGCAATAATAAAAATATATACAACGCAATTTAAAAAATACTACCAATATTTGAAAAGTGACAAATATTATCAAAAAGATTGTAATAAATTAAAAAATTTAATAAAGTTGTTGACTCAATATTTCATGAATACCAATGGCTAGACTCATGATTTGAATAGGCAAACATGCGTCATAATTGCTACTTTTGCCGTACCCTGTTCAAAAATATCACATGAATCATATCATGCATCATAGATTACAAACTAACAAAACAGATCATAATATATATATTCACCATTTCATGTATAAATCCCTAATATAATATCAATTACATCAATATATTCATTACATGAGGAATTTATTGAATTGTAGCCCAATTTTGACTACGATAGTTTTCAATAAGAAAATAAATCAAAGAAGAAATGTTTTTACTTATAAAAAAAAAAAAGAAGAAGAAGAAATTGTTCTAGGCATTCCTAAAAGTTGTTAATTTCTTCATCTCTTCATATTTTCTCGCCTATCTTCATCAAAATTTTTCATCATTTCAAGTATAAATCCCTACATCTCGCACCCTATCACGATGCTCTTTATCCATAATTTTCTTGAAATATCTTCTCATTAAGTTCATGTAAGTCACAATTTGGAGAATTGGCTCTACACTCAAGTTGTAAAGAATGAGCTAATGCTTACGAGTCAAAATATCATTAGTTTGCAAATAAACATTTAGTTTTAATGGGTATTATATATGTTTAAAAAATTGAATGTTATTTTTTGTTTTCGCATTTATCCACAAATGAGCCATCTTTTCTCTTGTGAGCAGCTTCATACAAAGTAAGTTGATTAGATTGTCTCCCATCTTTTTCTTCCTATAAGCACAAAGTATTTTTTTATAAGTAATTTTTTCTCCTGTCAAAAATTGAACTTACAACTCTTTGGTATTTGATGCGGTGCAAAAATTTAAAAGGATGTAATATCCGAATACTTGTGCGACATTGTCAACATTACTTTGATTTTGTTTTAACCTCAACAGTAGTAAACGGTCGAAGTTAGGTTCTTAATTAATAAGTCATGTGCTTATATTAATCCTCATTTGTTTAGTATTTTTTTTCATTTTATTTAATATTTTAATTTATTTAGGAGTCTTATTTGGTTTTTGTCTATTCTATAAATATGTAATTTTTCTATTTCTTAGGAGGTTTTATGTTGGAAAAAGCGGTCCGCCCATGACGGGTGAACCGAATCCGGTCGATCAAGGTGTGAACCGAGGCTATAAACCAAGACCAATTGGCAAGCTCGATTGAGTTGGGAACGGACCTGGCCTATGGGCCCAGGCTCACGAGGCCATTTGAGAGCCTATATAAAGAAAGAGATTTCTTCTTCTTCTTCTTGATTCATTCCAACACACACAAAAAGAGACGAGAGGGAAAGCCTCTCAACAGGGAGAGAGAGGTCGAGGCCTACTGATCCCGAGTCCTATATCGATACGAGTGGCATCTAGGCTGCAAAAGAGACAAGCATTCTCGTAGACTTCTCAACCGTGATTTGCTCGCGAGACCAACATCGGATCCGATCTTGTTCCTCTGCTGGTAGCTACTGTCTTTACTTGGAATCGAGGTAGGTAACTCGAACCTATTATATTATAATGTTTATTAGTTCAACCGGTAGTCGATTCCTTCATTGGTATTAGAGCCATCACGAATTTTTTGAATATGTTTTGAAAATATTGTTGGTCTCCCTCTATGATGTCTGTTGTATTTTTATTGTATTTGAATTCCTATCTCGAACGTCGTTTTTAGTTCGAGTTCGTCCAGAGTCAAAAATGAAAGTTGAATTTTGGAAAATTTGACAAAATATTTGAGATTAGTGACCTCAAAACGTTACCTAGCCAAATTTCGTTGCAAAATTCCAACGAAAAGGTCGTCAAATCGACGAAAACCCAATAAAAAAATACTAAGTGAGAAGCTATCAGATGATTTTTTTTATCTGATCCAATAATACAACATGGAGTATTATTATTGGCTTAACATGGACCAATCAGAATGCACCATTTGGCGTGAGTGGATATTTCTGATTGGCTGAAGAAAACCACATGGACCACTCAACACTCGACACGTGGCAGAGTCTAACCCAGTCAATGTTGACTGAACATAAACATGGGCCATTCAAACTTCTACACGTGTCGATGCGGACATGTGGCAGTAGATGAGGCACCGCGCGTAGAGTTAGGAGGTGGCGCGTTTATGGCGCATGTGTCTTTCTCCTTGCGCGTGACACTTCTTTCGGCCACCAATTTTTTGCAAATTTTTGGTAAAATTAAAATTCTGATTTTTTTGGATTTTTTGACATATTTTGCACAATGTTTTTAGTTCTAAAACTATTTTTCTCAATTTTGAGTGTCAAAAATTGTTGAGAAATTGTGAAAAATGTGTTTTCTGTCAAGAATTATTTTGGAAATTAGTTTTCAAAATAATTGATTTTAAAAACATGAGAATATGGTTCTCATTTAGATAATTGGGATGAGATTTCAATTATTTGGGTTGTACGAGAGTAAGTACATACCCATTTTATTTGTAGTTTATTACAAGTAAACGAATGGGATAAAACCATATTGCATTGAACGAAGAGTAAATTAAGGAAAATTTTAAACGAGTCCCAAAGCGAGTATTTTGGGAAGGTGGTGGTCATATAGGGAAAACTAATTGTGCATGAAGTACGTAAAGGTCATGAATGTTTGCTTATTTCATAAAAGATTATAAATTCTCTTCTCCGGTATTGGCTAGGTCATTGGTCCATATTATAATTTCATGGCAACATGATCCTCTAAGTGTCATTGAAGGCCACTTAGAGATTTTAAAGAGTAAAATGTTTTAAAATTGATATGTCCAATATTACACCATGATCGCGAAAAGAGATCGTGAGAAGTGGGAGATATACTTTATGGTCGTATGATTAACAGAATTATTGATAAGTTGGTACGACCGCTTATGAATTCTATTTGAACACTTTGAAAAAGGTCCATCGTGTATCCGAATTGGCAGACATAAGCTTAATACTATATTTGTGTAGTATTATGATGGGGATATTTGGAAGCATTGTTTGTGTATTGATGCAACCCAATGTTAATGTATGCGGATTAGCATTGAGATTGATTGTTTGGATTGCATGTTGGTTCAATAAATGATTATGATTATATTTATTGTTTTGGCTTAATATTGTGTTGATTTGCCTTAATTTAATTTGCAATATTTTTTATATGTTGAATATATTGTCCAATTATTGAGTTGTCTTGATAATTGAAATGAACAACATGGATTCCTTAAGTCAAATGGACTTTAAAAGTGAATCCATACAGTCATTATTTACTGTCTATGAAATTAAATATAGTATAGTTAATTATTAAGACCGAGATGGTAAATGTACACCCAATGTACGTTTCATTTCAAAGTTTAATAAGAGGCTATACTAGTTTAATTTTTGGTTAGATGGTAAATATATGTGTATTGTTATGAAAACTGCTTGTGTGCAATGGTGTCTTATTGTTTGTTATATGTATTTATGTTACTCATTGCTTGAAAAATCGATTGATGTTGAAACATTCAAAAAAGTATGATTGAGCTATGTTGAGCTTAGGCGGCAACAATCGTAAATCCTATATCATATAAATCTAACGTATACTCTAAAAGCAAAAGTTTGTGCCCTAATGAACTTGGTTATGACCAAATTCAAGGAGGAGTAGAATACCACTAAACACATTTTGGACTGAAATGTTTATGAGACGTGGAAGTAAGAAAATTCCACTATATTCATCATCTTGTTAGTATAAAAGATGATGAATTCACTTGGCCATTTTGCATGTATCAAGATGCAATATATTTACAAATTGCATTTAAAGAGAAGTTAGTTGGCATGACACTAACTATATTCGTGGTCTTTAACCATCGGCACTGATATTTGTTACAAGTGTCCTAATCATGTGAGTAAAGGCAAAAGGCCTATATGATTAGAGAGCTAGTGATATTGGTCATAGATTGATCAATGACGAGGTCCAAAATTGCTTTTCACTTATTGCCCATAAGTTAAGAGCATATCGGTAGCACCTAACCCACGCTTATCTCAAACATGAGATCGTGAGGAATTTGACAATGTCTTATTCTATTGGATAAATTTTAATACAAATGCAAGAAAAAGGTTTAAGAACTTTAAGTTCTTAAGAAATCAAAGAGTAGACAGAATTATGAAGAAATTCTTGAATATGAACAATGTTAATATTTTACAAGTAACATGTTAAACTACCAAAGGCACATCACAAGTGGGAAGATGCACCTTTGAGAGGTATGTTACTCAAACTCATGCAATTGAGGAGAGTTACCTTGTTCTTAATTGAAATTCGTCATTAGGTGACGATTAGTTAAACTTCAAGGATCCTTGTAATGAAGTTTAGAAGCAACTTCATTAGATATCAACTATTTCTAAGGTGGAACAAGTTGAGTATGCAAGTTACAACTCAAAATTGAGAGTTGAAGTTGATGGTTTATACGAGCTAGTCTTGAACAAAAGCCAAACATTTTATTGTATTAGATTTTGTCATGAACTTATTGAAGTTTGCCTTCAATTTGTGTTATAATAATAACAGTATTTGTTAGATTGTGTTTAAGTGGGTGACTATTTTACTAAAAGTGGTTTCTTATTTAAGGTAAAGAACTTAACTATTGAAAAACCTAGTTCCATTCGTTGCTACTTCACGCGGTTATAAAGAATTATATGAAGTTAATGCACGTAACTCAACCACAATGGCAAAATTGAGTACATTGATTAGGTCAAGTGGAAGTATTAGGCAATTGTACACATTCAGATTGTATAATTCAAGCATTGTAAAGAGGAAAAACTAGAGAGAAAACCATTTTTGAATTGCACTTAGAACTAAATACCTATTGTTATTAATCTACTTTTGATGTTTGGCATCAAAAAGAATGAGAAGGCAAGGTTAAGGTCTACAACTTCATCATTTTGAATATATGACTGTGAAAGGTACGGTCATATCTATTTGATTTCTCATAAGTAAGAATAATTATGTTAGTTATTACTTCTTGCAAGTCAAGATGGGAATCAAATATAGCTTTGTGGATCGACTAAGGTCGTTAACATCTATAAGATGAGTCCAAAGCTTTGTGTGATGAAAGGGAAGTGAACATAAGTTGTTTATTCTTATACTCTGCGAATAATTCGCATAGCGAAAAGGAGAAATACAACTCCTTAATATGGTGAGAACTACGATGGTAAAGGCCACAATTCAAAATCCATATGCCCTCCAAATCCGTTACTTATACATCTCATAGGTTCTGTATTGGTCAAGCGTATAACCTCAACCACTTGGAACCAAGAGATGTATCGCCAATGCTTGCAATACCTTGGTTAAAAAGACCAAGAAGCAAAAGGCGTTAGACACCCTGCTGTGTCAAAATGACACATTTGTCGTGGAGTAATGAGAAATTGGCATTGTAACGAGTTATAATAAGTCATATTCTTAGGGGAATAGATTTCTTAACTGAGATAAAGTAGAAAAGATTTCACTTTCTTTGAGACTTAGGAACTAAGACCCTTAGGATCACTTCATCCGAGTGGGAGAATTCTTGAGGCAGATGAGGGTTGAGGAAGAAAGTTGGCTAATGTAAATCAGTAAATTACATCATTAGGTTTTAAAATCTCAAGGGATCAATCTAAAATAAATAATTGTTATGTCTTTCTTTGAAAGGGATGCATCAAAAAGTCTTAGAATGATTCAAGATTTTAAAATCTCAAGAGATCGATCCATCGATCCAAGTGATTGTCATCTCTTTCTCCGAGAAAGATGCATCGACTAGATTGTGGAACGAATCAACTTTTATCTCATCTATCTCAAACGTGTGCAGATGTTCCTGATCCTGACTTTAGTGGGAGCAAGATTCTTATTTTTCAGTGGGAGCAAATTCCTATTTTCCAGTAGGAGTAGGAAACTTGATCCTAGTAGAGTTCCTATATGGAACTAGAACCCAGTGGGACCATTGTATTCCTATTTTCCAGTGAGAGTTTGGAGCTTGAACCCAGTGGGAGTATTTTGAAAATGTATAAAACTAAAAGGGATAAAGTCTCACAACGATATTTTTTCGATAAAGAATCAATCATGACTCTTTTGGTAAAGTCTCACGACAATATTTTTTAGATAAATGAATTGATCATGATTCTTTTGATAAAGTCTCATGACAACATTTTTTCGATAAATAAATCGATCGTGATCCTTTTAGTGGCTCCACAAGTCAAGGACGAACCTACAAGTATGTTAGAGGTTCACTCATTCCAGTGAAAATTGTATGGATTAAGCAATAGAAGTGAGAATGACATTTAAGATTGAACCATATTTGAGAATTGGTTAATCTACCAAAATGGCAAGTACCCATTGGAGATAAATGGATACATGAGCGATAAATCGAGTAAGACATCGATAATCGTTAAAGGGGATTTAGTCAACAAGATTCGAAATTTTATCTTGTTGAAAGATTTACCTTCATCAAATAGACTTTGTCATTTAGGTTAGTCTATATCTCAACCTACATTAATTGGATGTAGAGACTCCTTTTGTCAATAGAGAATTTAGAGTAGAAACCTATATGATTTAACCTAATGGTTTTATCGTCCAATTTTCAATATAAAATTTGGAGATGAAATTCATAAGGTTTAAACTAATGGTGTCATTGTCCAAGATTTGACCTTAGACATTTTTCTGAAAGTGATAGTATATTCATATATGTTATGATAATGCCAAGGTGAATCTTGTCATTCTGACCTAGTGTGAACATCACACTTTTAGCTAAAAAAGTCGAGCATACTTGAATGACTCCAAAGATTGGTTGAGATCCAACTTTGAGATTACTAATATGGATTGAATTTGGAGTCAAACTCCAAGAGATTACTAGAGTATATTATTGTGCCTCTTCAAGTGAGATGGATCAACAAAGTACTTGAATGCTTCAATATGCAGAAATGAATAACCCATAAGGTAACCCCACGACTAAGAGCAAATCTCTTAGCAAATACATATGTTCATAAACCTATGTGTAAGGAAGAACATGTAAGGAATGTTCTTCATACGAATGTCATCTGAATGCCTTTTGTAATATAGAGTACATGTGTTAATTATAAGGTCATGTCTTGTAGTACATAGGTTTCTACATAAGTATGTACAATGCCTATGGTTTACTATGTTGTTAAGCTAACTAGCAAATAATAATCCAACATATAAGGAGGATGTTGGAAAGTAGTGTTTAAGATACTTGGATGCTTTAGAGGCACTGCAAGACACTATGTTATCTTAAGGGCTTGTGATAAAATGAAATACAGTTGCTAGTTGAACAAGTGATGTGGATGAAAGGGCCACCCATATCTACTTATGTGTTCTTATTTGGTAGGAAAGTCACTCCACGTAATAGTGAGGAACGCATATAAATGTGTGGTAAAAGAAGCTGAGACCATAACTTCATTAACTGCAGTGCAATGTGAAGGTTGGCTAGACAATGGAATGGTCCACTTAGAACTAACCTCCTAAAGAACCTTCGACAGTCATTAGTGACACTCGACCTCGATTTCTTAAGGATCTAAAAGATCTAATATGAGTCTAAACAAATCGAGACCAAATATCATTTTGTGAAAGACTTTGTTGCACAAAGATAAGTGAAATTGATTACAAGTTTCACAAGGAGAAGTGAACTTGGAATATAAGTCCATGTGAGATGTGATCGTAGATCCGTTAATAAAAGCCTATAAGGAATAAGTTTCTTAAAACCCGCATGACATACAAAATGTATAGTCCCTTAAAACATGATTTTTAATAAGATCATTGTGGGCAATACACGAGCACAAATGTTGAGAGTTCACATTTGCAGCAATGTTGAATGTGAAAGCATGTTAGACAGAGAAGTAACCCACTATCGAGATGCACGTCTCTGGTTCAGTTCGTAATCACAGATATGGTTCTGATTCGCGTCTTTGTCATCGCTGGAACAAAACAAAACAGAAGAGAGAGAT
>CAODLS010386095.1:0-13826 GCA_948243855.1 Flueggea neowawraea
GACCCTTGTAAAGTTCCCTTGTCATCTCCAATGCTAAAATCCTCACGAAATTGCATGCGCATAGCCTATGTCAAAATCCTCACAAAACACATTACATGTGGACTAAGCCAATATTATCAAGAAGCTCCCGTAATTATGCGATATTTGAATTAGAATTTGAAAGAATATGTACGAGTTACGTTGAGACAATTTTTTTTTGTTGTAACTCAAGTCTCTAACTTATATACCCTTACCAGTTTATGAAACTACCCTTAAAAAGTGTATTAAAGTAAATTGAGTTAAGAAAAGAATTATTTTATCGACTCAAAATACCAAGTATTGCTATTAGATTTTCAATGAAACGTAAAAGGCATGTTTATGAAAGTTCTGATGTCAACCTTGACACCATAATTTTCAAAAAGGAAAAAAAAGAAGAAGGCAAAAGCTTATATACTACCTGAAATAAAGTCAAATAGTTATTACGGAAAAATCCTTAACAGATCGCAGCCAAAACCTAAACTGTGTGGATCAATGTTCATAGTTGGTTGCAGCAAACATATTAGCTACAAATTTTAATCCTGACACCCTTTTACAAAATTTTTGAATCTTTCATTGCATAATTATGCTTATTTGAATTAGAATTTTCTTTTTACTGAATATTTGAATTAGATGTTTGAGAGATAATAATTTTTCTTCATATGAGAGAATAAATAAAACTAAGTGGACTGTGATTTTTAAATTGAAATGCAATACCCTCTGATGACGAAAATATGTTGACTTGGAAATGATAATACATACTTTGTCAATGATCTCTTTCATAGTTCGGCTCTGGAATTGGCAGTGTTGCTACCTGATCAGGTCATTATAGGTTCTCATTTTGATGAAAATTTCGGTATGATTTACCCTCATCAGTCCCTTTACAAATTTTCCATTTTTAGGCATTGTCTTCCTGATCATATATGACAACAGATTAAAAGACAAATCAAAACAGAAAACTTTCCAATAACTTGTTAATTTGGCTAATATATACTACCTAACCATTATACATATTTACTTTACACAAATTTAACAACTTGATTAATGATTACAAACCGCTGCCACAAAGAAATCTCGAGTTTGATCCTAGATATAGATAAACTTTAGAATTTAGTAGAAAAAATAATTCTCCTATAATGAAAACTTGGACTCCTTGTGATTAGAGAATATCGCAAATATGCTTAATTAGTATGACTACTAATTGCTAAGACTTAACTACTTACCAAGATAATCCAGAAAACCAAACAGAAAGAGAAAAACATACAAATGTATACAAACACTAGCTAGTATTAACGATAACAACAATTACTTAGCATAAGTAATGCATTACCAATTTCATTGAACACCACTGAAAGAAACCCTGCCAAAACCAAAATGACCAACTCCATGCATCTCTAACCAAACCTTCTCACATACATCTCCTTCTTCAATACACACAACAGTTTCCCATGATATTCCCTCTTCTACCCCTCCCCTCAAACAATTCCCATCTCTTCCAATCCCACCACCACCACCATCATCATCATCATCTTCAAAACTTTTTTCATCACCACATTTGTTCCTCTTCATTTCCTTCATTTTCTTCTTCATCTTCCTCCTCCTTTGTGCTCCTCCCAAACAGCGCCTACCCACCATCCATGGAATCTTGACGAAAGCCAAAGCGAATAAGTTGACCAAAGCACAGGGGCAGCAACAGAGGGCAACACAGTCAGCAACTAAGCCTGCAGTGCAGGACTTACAGTACTTGCCGGAACACTCGATCACATCTCCTCCGCCTTGGTCGTGATCAACGGTGTATCTCTTCCTTCTGATGGGTCCCATTTCTCTTCTTCCCTCTCGGTGGGTCCCTTCGTTTTTACGTGAAGGTCGAGGTGGATTCTCCTCCGGTTGTTGGTTTTCTTGCTTTGGACGATGATGATGATGCTCAAGAATTGTTAGTCTCTCTGTTTGGATACAACAACAACAACAATATTCTGTAGTTGATATAGCTTTTCAGGTGTAATCTTTTTCATCTGTTAGTGAACTTGGGACAGTTTTAAGGCATACATGAAATAAAGTTTGTTTTCATGCATTTATCTCACCATTGCAAGAAAAAGGAAAAGTATAGGTCAACAAATTTATTTATTGAACCCACTCGCCTTTCAACAATTTGGTACACACTATTTTAACTAAGACTTACAATGGAAAACATTTTCCTTTCTAAAGATTTGCTCGGTTAAGAACAATTACTACTCTTTGTTTACTGTTAAATGATAAAATAAATCACCTCATATATGTATCTAACTAATTAGAATTTGAACCGGGTATAAGGAGTATTGCTATTGATAAAATCCAGTCGAGTTTTAAAACTTCTTCGTATATATTAGGTTCAAATTATATCACTCTATTACAATTTTTTACGGTAACTAGTTAAATTCTTAACCACGAATTATTTTATAAGTAATTTTTTTTTTTAACATCAATGGGGCACTCAGTGACGAAGGGGCCCCAAAATGATCTTATAGTATGTTATATATACTATATCCATGATATATATAGTATATTTTTAGTTTATCTATGGTTTATGATAAGTATGTATATACAATATTGTAGTATATATTGTATTTTTTCCTCCTATGTTTAATAATCTAATTCTTAACACTTTAACGTATTCATTAGCACACATAATCAATAAATATATAATCTAATTGGAGTTGTTTGGGCACTAGAAATTTAATATTTAAAAATTTATTAATAATATATATTTTAAAAATATAATTCTATTATTGTTTAGTACCCTCGCTAAATTTGGTCTGGCTCTACCACTGGTGGGTATCTTTTGATAAGTTGGATGGTACTTTGATCGAAGAAGTGGAAGGGCGTGGTAGAGACTTTTTATTTGCAAGTTGAGTTTTTGGTATATCATACCTAGACCTCCCTTGTTTAGGTAGAGAGACAACAAGAGGAATTGAAAGACAATAATAGCCTTGACGTGTTTCAAAGTGAAAAAGTACAGTTCCAGCAACTCCAAAAATTGAACAAAGTGTAAATTCTTGCATTGAGTGAGAGAAAGAGAAGAGAAGAGATTGGTGAGAGGGGCACAAATTAATGGTATCTTAGACTAGTGTGAAGAAGAATGTGAGTGAAAGGTGAAGCTAAAAAATGGAATGTGAGTGAGACAAGACAGAAAAGGCAGTCTACTAAGTTGATGAAAATAAAGTTTCCCACAACGTTTTTGCGTAGATAAAATTCATTACTTCATGTCTCATGCCTACACTGTCCTATGAACTCATCCACAGCATCGATTTGTCATAGAATAACCACCACACCTTCTTATACTATTCCTGCATAACATTGCTTTTAATTTGCAAATCAAAAAAATTATATTTAGAAGAAGAAAGACAAATTGGAGATCACTTTTGTGCTCGATCGATCTTTGATGGAAATGTGGCTTCTTTTTTAGTGATTGTATCTAACATTTCATATTGGAATAGTTGTATTATATATCTAATTTGTATATTTATTTATTATCTTTTTTACGATTGGTTTTCGCTAAAAATTAATTTTTTTATCTTTTAACGTTAAAAATACCTCTAGTTTTACTAAATTACTAGTTAAATATTTTTTTAATTTAAAAAAAAAAACAATTCCAATAACACTTAACTGGATCTTAATATGTACACAACATGCACATTGCTATGACTAATCGAAAACTTCAACCGAGTGTTGTGATTGCTTGTTTATATTTGCTCAACATGTACATGTGTTTTGACAATAGTTAAACTGAAAAAATAGAAGTGAAGAACTTATTCACATGGGTAAGAGCAAGAAGCACTGTAGGGGCCAACTAGATGCCATGAAAATAATAGGTTAAAAAATATAAATTATATTACTCGAAATCCAGTTTATATAATAAATAAAAAACAACCCATTAAACTGTTTTGCCAAAACAAAGGAAGAGTTTGATGAGCTTAGCATGGAGAAACATAAAAATCAATTAATTAAGAGCAATCAATATTTCAAATTCAAAATAATTAAACCGGAAGTCGAACTCATAACCTCTTAGTGCGAGAGACTTGAAGTTAATGACATTAAAATCGTCTCTGTTCGATTCTCAGAAGAAGTGAAACTATCAACTGATAGATAAATCATCAAAACCATAATAAAACAGATAAGAGTGAAACGCCACTGTGGTATCCTCATTAACTAGGTAACTGGACATTGCAGCAGTAACTATAATGGTTTTACCAATGTTGCAAGATTCACGAACTGTGTTGGCCCTTTTTCGGACTAACACAACTTAAATTTCGAGAAGGGTAAGCATTCAGAGACTCCATTTGCATGGCCACAGACATTTTCACCAAAGAAAAGCAAGCTCACAAGAATCAAAAACTCATTTAATTTTCTCAATTAAAACTCTCTGCGACTGCATTTCAGTACCATACACTTCAAAGAAACCCAATTTGTGACACATTTTATGAGAAGAAAAATGGACTTACCTTGGTACTGTTGGTTTAATGCAATCTTCTTCATTGGCAGGTACTTTGACGACATTTCGTGCAATGTAAATTCTTTTCTTCAGAATGTGTTGTGGTGAAAGAAAGGAAACAAGAGTCTTGATCTGATCCAGTGGGTTGAAGAACACTTAATGAGAGTTTAAAAAGGAATCAATGGAGTTATATATATGTGTAATTCAGGGTCATATTAATTAATTAATTTGATTATTATTATTATTATATGTTAGTGTTGAATTAAATTAATGGAAGGAGTCCGAATTGAAAATGCAGAAACTCTGTCAAGAGAAGATAAAATATGGTTTTTGGGTTTGATGAGTTCCAATGACAACGAATATAAGAAATTGTCTTTCTGTTCTCTCTTTTTCTCAGTCCTCCTGGGCTCTTTTTCCATTACTAATTTCCTTGGTCTTCGTATTGTTTCCCTCGTTTGCTTTGCATGGGGTGTGCACGTGAGAGACGGTGAAGCACGTGCACCCCCTCAATTCAACCATTTTCTTTCTAGTTTTGTGTTCTGACAAAAACAATTTTTATATAATATAATCAACAACGTAATCGAAATTTAAGAGTAACAATGGTTTCTTTTATCAGTTGAATCTTTATTTAAAAAAAAAATAAATTCACCCTTGCAAATTGCAAAATTCTTTCTATCAAGTTAGAGTTCGAACTCAAAACTTCTTGTTAATATACGAAGATTTACTATCACTCCATGCCGCGGTTCTTGTTAATATTGAACCTTTATTGTGCAAAACTAACAAACTAATAGTATAATTAACTTTGGACCATAACTTGTTGGCGTCCTTAATGATAATGTAAAAATAAAACCTAATGACATTATATGGTTAATGGTTATATTTAGAATCTATGATTTACTCATTCAACGAGTTGAATTGCTTCAAACTACTTTCGTTTGGATTTTTATGTATAAAGAAATGAGAACACTTTGGTGTTAAGGACAGTGCCTCATGGGCATCCACCTGGTGAGTCAGTTTTGATTCTTCAGTGAGAATTTGATATTTGGATACCTTCACGAAATTCGAAGTTGATTAGGGTTTTGATATGTTTAATTCTTGCATCTAGTTGATTAATTACTCGAATCTTTTGTTATCTGATTTGGTTACATTAGAGAGACTATATGAATTGTACTATCATTGCAAGCATGTGCTGTTTTAATAAGAAAGATTTCCAAAGTTATTATTTTACAGTTTAAACTTTCTTGAGTCATCTAAGATTTGATGATGCTAAAATCTTTTCGAACATTAAAAGATTGATAGTTTGATTCACAAAAGAGCCAAATATGATCATAAAAGAGAAAACTGAAAAAAAGAAAGAAATTGGTCAAGCCTTAGAGAAAGGCTTTCTAGTTATTTCTAATTAAAGATGCCTCAGACTCACAACTTCAATGCCTTCTCGTAACAGAGTGAGGTAAGAAGTTTCTTTAAAATGTTAGTCTAATACAGATACTCATCTCTCTCACTATACATTTCTTCACTATTTCTCTACTCTTTTCTGCCTCTATCACTTGTTGCATTGCTGGATGCCAGGTTCCTATCTATCTTGCTGCAGCACCTTCCTGAACTTAGACAGCACAGGGCATATGTTCTCAAAGGCGGCGTAAGTCCCATCCCTGTACCTATGAAGTCAAATAAAAAGCGATGGTGAAAAATATGTAAGACAGGACTTACCTTGGCTCCTGTGATCACTATTTTTCCTGACGCAAAGATGAGAAGCACGACCTTGGGTTGTTTCATGCGGTATATTAGTCCTGGGAAGAGTTCTGGTGCATACTGTGCATATAGAAGGAGAACAAATAAATAACACAAAGATGATTATTAGAATAATACAGGTACGGTAAATAGATGAATGGAACTCATTTGAAAAAGCACCATGGGAGCATGCAAGACCTTCAAGTTTGATGGGAACCTTGACCTCACAGGAGCCAACAATGTTCGAATCTTAAAAGTTCTGTCAATTGCAAAAAAACAAGTGAAAACCAAGAAACTTCAAAAGCTTCTAATAAATGGATGTATACACGAAATTAAAGGAATGTACATATATACAAGAATTTAATACCTTAAACTTGGCAGGTAATCCAAGCTCTTGCATATATTGAGCATACTGGAAAAGATCACCAAGATTGAATGTCAGATTGAAAGTTGAAACCAACTCTGATCATATCCAAGCAAAGAGGATTTGAAGTATCACATTACCTTCCTGGCGGCCAGTTTTGACTGCTGTTCACTTTAAGCACCGAGACAAACCTGAATATCATATACAAACGCATTTAGCTGCGAATAACAGATGGAAAATCATAGTGAGTCACTGACAAAGAAAGAACTTGCAACCTCTGATGAAATCAAATAAGCAGACCAGCATTACAAAACATTATTCCAAGAGGAACATATTAATAATTCCTTATAAAATCCCTGCCCAAAGAAAGAGAAAAGTTGAATCATGAAAACACATAATCAGATATAATACAGCAAATCTTTATTAACAGTAACACCTGAATTGTAGACAACAGGAAGGAATATAGGTCGTGGAAAAATTAAGGGCTTGTTTAGTTATAGAAATTTTCCACTTTTTTCTAGAAAACTAAAAAACAGAAGTGAAAAAATAAAATTTGTTCATACAGCACTAAAATTTTCCATTGTTTTTTATGTTATTTTAGAAAACAAAAATAAAACAGAAAATAAAAAATAAGAAACCAAAAATTATTTTCTTAACTAAACCTAGCCTAACCATCTTGCCAGAGTCAAAGATCAGGGCTGTGGACTTCCGGTTTCCTAATCCTCATAATTACAGCAGCAAAACGCTACATGAACATACAAAAGATAAGATAATGTAGGTAATTATTAAAATTGAATGCCACCTCTAGAATCCTTCCAGACCTCGGGATTACATTCCACATTAGGTACTTTCCGTGCAATTTGCTTAAGATCCAACTTGCAATCCAGACTTACTGTCGAGACAATGTTCCTACAAGAATAATTGCAAATCAAACCAATGCAAACGATGATCTGGCAGTTCTTTCAAATGGCAAGAGCAAAAATTGAAATTTAGCACATTGTATTACATTCATTCTTAACCATATTCAATTAAGCACAGAAGTGTTGGATTCAGAAACATTTAAATCCCGTAGATTGAAGAGAACCGAATCCGAAACTGAATGAATAGTTGGAATGATACCAGAAGGGTGCTCGGAGAGATCAACGGCAAATGGCATTCTTTCGGAATGTAAATCTGTAACTGTCCCCATTGTAAATCATATGAAGTGAGGCCCATCTAGCCCAACTTCTGTAAACATCAAGCACACTCGCAAAAAACAACCCATTAACGTTGCAAACATCTTCAGAGAAGCCCACGACGAATCTATAAGACCAACTAACCAACATTGCTTTTACTCCTCGTCTAATTGACAAACCCTAACTCTCTGCTTCGCCGCCGCCGCTCTACTTCTCGTCCTATGGTGTTCTTAGTGTTTTTCTTGCTTTTCTAGTTTCCCTTAGCTGTTGTTTTACTTTTGTTAGTGAGATCGGCAAAGATGAGGATTGCTTGATAATTTCTGACACCTCTTGTATGAGAGGACTTTCTTGAAGCTCCTCCTTGAGCACAGTCAGCAACTCTCTGAGCCTCCTCCTTCTTGTTACTCTTATGTCATATCACCGGCATTGTTTTTGGTCGTTACCCACTAAATTCTTTCAATCAATTTTGCTATAAAATTACTTCTTTTTTTGAAAAAAGAAATTCAAGAACAATTGTGGTCCTTGGCAGAGAATGAAATGATGACTTTTTGTTTCCCTATTGGTTTGATTGCCTATATGATGGCATCTATTGTATTAGCTCTATCTGATCATTCTCTATGTGGATAATGGATTCATTCAATAATTATTCTTTTGGTAAATTTTTGAATTGGTGGGTTTTGTGCTTATGGACGGTCTTGTGCTGATTAGATGTCTCTTTTTCATCAGCACACAACAAATACATAAGCTACATTGTTAGCCATCTTGTCTTTCGAGCTTTTCTTTAAATTTTGATTCGACAAGGAAGGTTATCCATGCCCTGGCACACATTTCTTCCCACAATCTCTTTTCTCTAGTTGTTTTTTTTTTCTTTGCATTATAATCTCGACTCTAATGAAAATTACCAGATCTTCACCTTATTATTAATGGTGTTTCATCTTTAATGATTTTCATGATTCTTTTATGTGTAAAATCGGTGAGTAGCTATATTTTACAGTGAATGGTATTGCAATTCTTAAACAACATATCAATCTCTACTCATTTTTTCTAGGCAATTTACCAAATTTATCAATCCAAAGTTAAGAAATTGATGGCTTTTGAGTAAAACTCGAGGGAATTTGTATTAGAAAATTTTAGAGAAAATATTTAGACAACATGATCTATGATCAACAAAAGCCTAACCTGAGATGATACCGAAGACTTTTTATTTTTGATAAATAATTATATCGAATACATGCTCATATTATTCTTAATAAACATAATATATTGAAAATATCATTAACATTTGGTCTCTGATACATCCTAAGATTCATTATAGCAAATGCGAGGTGTTCTTGACATGAGACTTGTAAGCATTTTGTTTGATAACTTGAATCCTACCGGTATGTAGTCCGATGAGTTTCCACAAATCTTGTCTTCCCGAATTCCAATCTGTTGAGCCAATCTCACGGCTTTGTATTGACTGTCAATTACATGATCGAAGCAAATGTACCTGCCAAACGCAGTCTTGTTTATTGCCTCGTACACACATACATGTGCCTCTGCCACTTTCATCACATCAACTGTCGCTAGCAACCCATCAGCAAACATTTCTTGGGCTCCTGCAAATTTATCGACACATTGCAATTCAACCAAAAATGTGTAATGCTGTAATTTCAGATCACTACTATATTTTTGACCAAGCTACTTCGGAGTAGTTCAAATGGTTGGATATGTATATGTGCGCTTTCAAAGAATATCAATTCTCAAGACTAGCAACTTTTCAATCCGGGTAGAGAAAACAATGGAAGCAGAATTGTACCTTTAAGATGAGCAATAGTTGGTGTTGAATTTCTATGAACAAATTCAGGACCTGTAATGAGGCCTGGACAGATAGTGGCCAATTTTACTCCCCTTTCCTTTGCTATCCTCCACGCAGCTTTCTCCGCTTTCAGCTTGCCCAAGGCATACCACAGCTGCACATTTTTAGCCAGTTAACTTTCACACAAATTGAGCAAGTTGCTGGGACTAATGTCCTTTTGTTCTTTACAAAAGTAATCGAACTTTGGACCTCAGATTTGATTACACACATATTTAACAACTTCAACTAGTCCTTGTGTGAAGAAATTCGGAGAAAGTGATTACCTTTTTGTGTGTGCATAGAGACTCGTCACTCCAGGAGTCATGGTTAATTACAGGGGAGAGATCAAAGGAGGAGCCATCTCTCCATATGCAGGCCAAGAGTGAAGATGTCAACACACATTTCCTGACTGAGGAAGTTCTTGAACATGCTATGATCACGTTTTCACTAGCCTTCACTTCTATTTCAGCCATTGATTTCTGCCACAATTATTTAGTTAATTTATGAGAGATCATACCCCATTTAAGCCGCAAATGCATAGGCAACTCAAAACAATTCACATATTTGTAATTGCAATTGTTCTTCTCATCTACTTAAATGAAGTGCAAACACTTTCTTTTAAAATCTCCCAAAAGACTTTAGCTGTTAAAGGATAGAGATTCGGTCGTTGAGATAAAAACAACTATTAATACTCTAATCTTAATATAGCTGTGCATTCTTTAGATTAAAGAATGATATTCAATATAATTTATGATTTAGTATGTAAATCACAAATTTCTTACAGGATATAATAACTAGTTATTTGATAATTAAAAACCAAAGCGGGAATTGCATTACTGCAATTCAATTCATTCCTGTTTTTGTCAGTGATAAATATAGAATAATACTCCCTCCGTCCCATAAAGATAGACCATCTTTCCTTTTTAATCTGTCCCAAATTTTAGACTTCTTTTCTTTTCAATACTAATAGTTATGTCACATTGTACTAAATTATTCATATTTAAATGTATAGTAAATTATATCATTAATTACTCATTGGATAATAATAAAGATATTTTTGGAAAACTCTATTAAAATTAATAATTTCAACTAACTTTTTTAATCTATGTTAAAAAAATAAACTTGTCTATCAATATAGGACGGAGGGAGTATACATTAATAATGGTTGGTTGAGGCTCCTTTTCAATCAATGCAATATACATTACAGAATGAAAACAATACCTCAGATTCTCAGAATGAACTTGTGTAGCCATACTATTATCAGTACTAACATTTTACTTTATAAGGCAAAAATGAGTTTAGCTGGTTCTGATAATGACGCATTTTTCATTTTTCCAAACCCTTTATTACGATCTCATTCACCACAGAAAAACCATGAACATTTATTTTTGATAAATTAAATGGTAAGTAGCCAACTAAATTATAGATTAATGTATTCTGTTATATTATATGACGACAAAATATAAATCGATGCGTCTTTTAAAAATTATGATATAATAATGTGTTTTTTAATTTACAAAACTAAGGAGCTAACTTCATAAAATTTGGTATTAAGAACCCATCAACTTTTTTTTATGACAAGTAACCCGTCAACATGGTAACGTAAGATTTAATATCTAATTTTCTACCTGTATTCTTTGACATTATTATGTGCATATCCAATTTTATATAAATTAGTAAATTTTTTGTCTACTTTGCAAAGCTTTTACTATAGTTTGCAATTAGTAATTCTTTCCAAAGGTCGAAAATATGAAAAATTGCATGATTATTCGCCTTTTGAAAAGTTCGATCGTATCTCTTACTCAAAGTTGCCCCTTTTTTTTTTCTTTTGCTTCCATTTATCTATACCTATTTATCACGTAAACCGTAGTGTGAGTATATATAAAGCATCGTACGTGCAACTTATTGCAAGAAGAAAGAAATATAATTCAATGCATGAAAAAGGAAAATTTGTCAATATAAACTAAAATTTTCTGTTAAAATCACTTGGAGTTGACATTTAAAAAAGAAGAGGAGTAGAAATTAAATTTATGAGCATAATTGACATATTGCTTGATAAGACCCAATAATATTTAACGTCATTCTTCATGTATGGCAAACTAAAATGACAAGTGAAAGTTTTATCAAGATTGACAAAATTCGTCTTTCGTTAGTATGCTGATGTGATATGCTAACTAAACTAGACTGCACTAAAATATATGTTTTATATAAGAAAATAAACTTTAATTTTGCTTCTAATCATGTTGTGAATTTACAAAATTTTATTATTGTAAATATATATGAATTTCAGAATATTTACTGATGTATTTTGCTTTTCAACTTTCTCTTTGCAATTTTGGACAATGCAATGATCTTAATAAATGTAGGGTATATAATTTTAAGAGAAAATACTACCAACAAAATTCTAAATAAAAAATGTTATATCCTCAATTTTAATTTAGTGAGTGTTGATTTTTTAAATATTATGCAGCTTTGGGTCAAAGTAGGAGTGTTTGATTTTAGTAAATTGAGTGGTAGAGAGTAAATACAGATTATAGATTGACATATTATATGATGCATAAATAAAAAAATTAACATATTTTTTGAAAATTACAGTATTTTAAAAATACAATATGTTAATCCCATATTCTGTAAATGTAACATTCAATTGAATAGCAATAACTGTCATTCAATGTTGGGATCCTTGAGAATTCATGTCTCTTTCAATGCTCCCCTACCCTTCATGGCGTATGTTAACGAAGGATCCATGATATTTCGTAGATTTGAAATTCAATACCAACAAAACGAAAAAACAACTACCTCTTCAGATTTTGATTGTTTCATCTACCTACTTTGATTAATTTTGACCCATACCGACCACATTGCATTCAATGTTACACCCCTTTCTTCTTAATTAGGGTGGTAGATTAATATAGGTTGATAAATTATATAGATTATATAATAAAAAATAAAAAGGGGTGATGCGCTTAGACATGGCCAAAACCGAACCAGAACCGGGACAAGGACCCACCAAACTGTCCTCTCAACGGTCCGGTTCAGTTTCCATATTTTGGAAAACCATCAAACCACCGGTTAATTGGCGTTTCGACCGGCCCAACCCCATTTTTCATTTTTTATTTTTCACATTTGTAAAAATTAATTACTTGTATTCCATATTTGTTTTAATTATTTGTTGATGAAATTAAGTTCAGGTCCATTTTTTATTTTATTTTTTATATTTGTAAAAATTAATTACTTATATTTCATATTTGTTTAAATTAGTTGTTGTGTTGATGAAATTAAGTTCAAACCAATTTTTTAATTTTTTGTTTTCCACATTTGTACAAATTAATGACTTGTAATTGTATTACATATTTGTTTTAATTATTTTTAATAAAATTAGTACTTCAATTTTTATTAGTTTTTTATTTAAAATATAGTAGATAATATTTATATTCACAATTACATTTAACATTTGCAAACCGAAATCAAACTGAACCGGGGCCAAAATTGAGTACAACAATATTTAGAAAAAAAAATCCGATTCGAACATGACCGAACCGAAACTAGAACCGATGATCGAACCGCCTGAAACCGAAAGTGATTTGGTTCAAGATCCATACTCTCAATGAATCGAAATCGACAGTTCCAGAACCATGATCGCCACTAGATGCGCTATTTAAAATTTTAACATACGTAAAAGTAACATATCTCATTAGATGATAGAAATAAATTCCATGTTGGTATAGCGCATAAATAAATTTTTTATCCTTAGGGGACATCCCTAAATCTTTTTTTTTTTAAGAGAAGAATGTAGTTTAGGAAAATTCATGACTATTTTTTGTATATATTCTCATACATACACTAAGTAATTAAATATATAAGAACATAAACTTATATTTAAAATTTATTAATTTACATATTATTTATTAATTTATTTAATTCATATATCGAGAGATACATAAAAATAAATAAGAATTTTGCCCAATTGTAATATGATTACGGCAGGAATCATAAATGAAAGATTTCGTGGTAAACTGGGAATTGAATGGTAGAAGGCTAAGTAATGTAAAGAGAGAGAGACGTACGGTGTAGCCAGAGAGGCCGGCAGGGTCAGTAAATGCAGAGGTGTGGAAGACGCCACGACAATCTTGGAATGCTTCCATCAAGCTTTCTACTTCACTCATCTTTCCCATTACTGCACTTATCCCATTTCTATTTGTCCTCATCTCTCCTCTCCTTCCCAGCTCATTCAAC
>CAODLS010386110.1:0-16788 GCA_948243855.1 Flueggea neowawraea
TACACTTTCATCCCTGGTAAGAACAATATTTGCTTTAGATAAAAAGATGAACAAGAAAAAGTTCTATGATAATACTAAACAAGTATGGACAGGTAATAGGCTCATATGCCTACATAAGCATATGTATCTTTACATCGACTAAGTGACTGCAAGCTCGCTAAAAGTGAGCTTATCTCTTCATAAGTTATTAATAACCATAATTACTTAATTATAAAAATGAAAGTTGGTTTTCGGATAAAAGTGTACCTCCTATTTTTAGTTGTAAAAACTCATAAACGCAACTGCACAACAACACAACGTCTAACCTAACAGAATACAACTGTAAAAGCAACTAAAACTCCTTCAAACTCAAAAATCAACACCTGCAAATGCGACCATGTAAGTATTCACATACAATATTCGATCGACACGTTCAGTACTTGCATTTCATTAAAATTTGTCAGAACAAGGACATGGAAAAAACTAGCAAGCATCAGAAACGCTCACCATGAAAAGTCGGCGGCAGGGTCCCGAGGGTCAGCGTTTCAAACTCAACAGAATCAATTTTGTACTTCGGAATTTGCTCGGCAATAATGGGAGTAGCTATATTCTTCGCAGTCTTACATATAGCCTATGCATGTAACAACAACACATGAAACTGCTCAACAAAACAAACTCAAAATAACAAACACGACCACAAACCAAAGCAGAAATCCACAATAAACCGAACCTTATCCAAATAAGGCCACATGTATTCAATAAATTTGTTCAACCAATCAATCTACAAAACAAAACAATAAAAACTTAATCAGTAAATGAATTTTGAAAAAAATTAAAAAATCACCGAAAAACTCAATTAATCAACCAATACTTACACGATCAAAGTCAGGATTTTTGACCCAAAGCGGAATCTCCGGAAGCATTCGTTGTAACGTATCAGAATCTTGCTCAACAAGAGGACGAACCTCAGGATCCTATCGAACCGACACAAGAAAATAGAGAAATATTAGCATTTAATTACGAAAAGCATGTAACCAGATGAAAATGTAAGAGGAGATTTGAAATCGTTGCCTTGACGTCGCTAGGCTGGAAGTAGATGAAGAGGTAGTAACCGATGACGAGTCCCATCGAAATCCCCACACCGAATCCACAGAAACCGAATAACGTGCTGAAGAATCCCATTCTCGCGTAGCCAAACGCGGACTTACTGATGCTTTCTTCTTGTTCAGTTCTCCTCCTCCTCCTCCGTGGCGATAGTCTTGGATCGAGGACAGATCAGTGATATTGTTTCCCTTTTTTGGTTTTTCTAAATATACAAAATGACGGATTTGTCCTTGTACTTGGTATAAGATTGTCGTCGTAGTCACGACTTGTGTCCGTTTCAGGAGTGAGTGAAAAGAGATTGCCTTTGCTGAATTTCTATTTTCTGGTGTGTGGGGTCCATTAAGAGAGATAATTGGGTACGGTTGGCTTAGCGAGATACCCACGTGGCGTGGACATATTGTACGTTGAATTTTAAATAAAGAGAATTCTTGATTTTAAGACGATACTTTTATTTTATTTATTTCAGCAGAAAAGAGTGAAGTGGACAAATACAAAGACAATTTTTTTTTTTTTTTATTTTATTTAAAAAAATTGAAAAAAAATAAAAATTATATTTATTAATCAAATTTTTTTAATCATTTTTTTTTATTTTTATCTATGTCTTTTCATTTTTTTTAAAAATTATTAACTAAACAAGCTAAATTTTTTTCATAAAATTGAGGTATGACGGTAACAAATTTATCATAACATATATAAATGTAACGATGTAAAAAAAAATTAGACTATTATATCTTTATTTATTTTTTGTACTTACAAATATACCCTTACGGATGAAAATAAAATAGGGATTAAAATAAAATTATGTTTAGTAGAAAGCTGAGTAGATGTCTCGTGAGACTCTTAAAATAACTTCTGGGTTACGGATGAAAAAGTTGAGGGGCTAGGAACTGGAAACTTTAATAAAATAACAATAAAAATGCTGAGCAGGCGTCCCGCGGAACGACTTCAGGGACTGTGGGTTACGAGTAGCCTAAAGGGTGGAAACATAAAGATAATGATCCTTGAGCCAGAAGATTGACAATACAATTCTCTTACGACAGTGAAGCTTTAACAACTTGAAATTTCTCAAGAACTCAAGGATGTATGATGAATAAATCTTTACTCCTATCTTTGGAAAACCGAAAAATAGGAGTGAGAGCTATTGATGTCTCACGAACCTAGAGTCCATTAAGCCTATTTCAATATATTAAGGTTTTCGCCAAGATTCAATCCAGAATAAGAAGCCGTACCTATGTAGAAGAACCCACTTTTTAAAAGTTTTCCTTCAAAAAAAGCATATTTATTGCTTATGACTTAAAGGAAAAGCAAATAATATGTGAAAATATGATAAAATTATGTTTGAATTTTAAAGAGAGATTTTCTATCATCTCATCAAAGTTCTCAACCCCACTTTATAAATAGAACCTCATACCTCACTTTGAAGGTACGTTCTCACAAAAGAGTACTGACACTCTGTCAAATCACTGACTTGAACGTCACTGTAATACCCCGTCCATTCCGATGAAATTTTCTGTAGCGTTCGACCAGTTTCGACAAGGTCTCCGGTTGAACGACATTTGATTTTGAATGGTCTTAGTATTATTTGATTCTCGAATGTTCGAGATAATGTACGAATTTTGGAAAGTTGTTATTTTTGTAAGGTTGGGTGTCGTTGGACATCGGGAATGATCCGATGCACGTTTGGAAGCAAAGGAAGTTGAGGAATGCTGTCTGGAGTATATCAATGTACGTTGGAGATTGTGAAACATACGTTAACTGGAATTCTTGCACAACGTACGTTGTGAGTTTAAGACGTATGTTGTGAAGTTACGTTTTTAAAACAGAAGCTATTGGACGCGTTTTAACCACGACAACGTACGTTGTACACTTTATAACGTACGTTGTGACACCAAGACGTACGTTGCATTACAAAATAACGTACGTTGCATTTGAAAATATTGAAATGGTGCATTTCAATCTATGGGCGTTTAAAACACCCAAAACCCGTCCGAAACTCTCATTTTTCACTCTCTCTCACTTTGGATCAACTCTCTCTGCCTCTCATTGGTTCCTCAATGTTCTTATACATCTCTAGAGGTAAGATTTCAGTTCTAATCTCTTCCTTTCATCCATTTCATGCATTTAATTTCTGAAATGGGTTTTAGGCCGAAAATGAAATGGGTTTCAAATTTGTGATGTTTTTTATGAAATTGATGTTATAGGTCGTTAGATTATGATTGTTGGAGGTTAAATTAATATAAATCTAGCTTGAAATAAGAAGAAATGATGAGTTCTTTGAATGACTAGGGTTAGATTCGGGTTTGGCTAATTTCTGATGATTTGGTTGTTTGTTTGAGGAAATTGTGGATAGATTAATGTTCCTGAGGTTGAGATGAACCAATAGGTATGTTTGGTTTCAATTTTTGTCGGCCGAATCGAGAGCTAGGTGTTTTTGAAAATAATTTTTATGCCTAAGTTAGTTTTGTAATTTCTGAAAACTTGGGTCTAGATTCGTAATTTTAGAACCTTGAGAGTTAGATTTGTAATTTTGGAAAGTTTGGATATATTTGTAATTTTGAAGAATTAAGGAGTAATTTTGTAATTTCGAGGAAATAAGTTAAATTCAGAGATTCAGAGAGTTCGAAAGCTCTTTTAGAAATTCTGACTATTTGGAATAGTCGTTTGTATATTCTCGAACACGAGGGATTAAAGTGTAGTTTTACAAAAGTCGGAGACCAATTCGTAATTTTACATAGATTTGATTTTTGGGTTTTGAGTGCTAGATCTTAGATCCCAATAGAATTTTTGACGCCGATAACGTTTGAGTCTGCATTTGCATTGAAGACATATTATGTCATGCCACAGTCACCCTATCTGAGTCTGTTGTACTCTGTTTCTGTTGTCAGCTCTGTTTGATCTTCGAGGCGACAAACCATTCACCAGTGGACTATGATTTGGAGTATTGGCTCGATGTCCAAGTGAGTGTGATGTCGGCTTCAGACATATAGGCTGTATCTTCTGAAATTATATGTTTTTGATATGTCTGGTATACTCTGAAATTGGTTTAATAACGGTCTGGCTATTAATAATTGGTTTGTGTGATTGATAACCACACCTAACATTTGATTTTGATATGTAATAATAATTACATATACTGTCTGGAAATGAACTTTGTTGCATGACTGCCTGTTAAATATACATTTGATAATATTTATTATATTATATGCTATCATTATTTTTACTATTTATGTTGGCATAAATATCGTGATAATATGATATCTGTCTGTTAAATAATTTGCACTACATCTGATAATTAAAATATCGTATTATGTTACATAATAAATATTATCTGCCTCTGTTTGTATATATAAATATATATGATGTACGCACAATTACGTACATACCCTCTGTAAATAATTTCTACTCTGTATATCGTATGCTATATATATATATATTGGGATTAGGGACACCTAGTTACGAGGTAGCGTAGCCTTTGGTATACTAATGTTCTGTCAAGGCACAATTACCCGGATAATATGGTAGTCGTGTGTCCTGCCAGACCACGTGCTCTGTTTGATTCTGATGGGTGGCTCTGTCCCCTTCTGTTATCTATATGTTCTAGTCCCTATCCACCTCTGTTATATACTTTGTATATGTAAACTCTGTTTACCATACTATACTATGCCTACGGGCCTCTGTCTGATATTATATGCTATAGTGGCTATTGTCTGTTTACTATACTATGTTATGCCTACGAGTCTCTGTCTGATATTATATGTTATAGTGATTATTATTTGCTATTATATTATACGAGATATAATACATCTATTGAGTCTGTGTTATTGCTCATTCACATATAGTATATTGTATTATCGACTGATAGGGTATATTTTACTGGAGCCCGGGGACTACAATGCTCGCGGGTATACCCTCTGATTAGCTCTGTCTATCTGTCACAACTCTGAAACCCTTAGGGTGTCGGGTACTGTTTGGGGCTCCTAAGACTATCAACTGTTCGACCCTCTTGAGTTGAGCACAATTGAGGCTCTTGAGTTGCTGACCCTTTGTTAGAGATCTGATTTGGCCAGCGCAATATCAATATAATACGGGTGTATGATCAGTGATTATCAGATCTTTATAAAATTCTGAATAAATTGTTAATAAAATATTATGTATAAAATTCTGCACAGTCTGGTTAATATGAAACATTATAAAATGTTGCATGCGTTGTCTGCTCTTTTGCTTAATATGAATTTCGTCTGACTGCATGTTGTCTGCTCTGGATGAAAAATATTTTTTGAAATGTTTTGAACTATGCTAGTATATATAACGAGTATATATACATATAACTGTATATGTTGCATGTGAGAGTTTTCTAAATATTTTCAAAACAATTTATGTGAGGTCCCAGAGGCATTATGAAGCGTCATTTCTCACTGAGTTTTCTCACCCCCTCCCTTTAACATTTTTTAGGTGATTCAGCTTCCGTGCTCATTGGAGTCTTCGAGTAGTAGTGATAACCTTTTGATCGGGTTTCCAGTTGGTATGATTGGTTAAGTGCTCCACACTGAGGGTTTGGGTTCCACTATTTGGGTTTCACCATTTGATTTTATTTGTATAATTAATTGAGTGAATGTGTATGTATATATATATAATAATATTCTTTATATTTTTATAGCATTACTGTTTTAATTTATGAAACTAAAATGCTTGCTAAATTGGATAATTATTAAAATGAATAATTGGGTAGAGTTTCTGAGTACTCTGAGGCTTGTACGAAATAGGTTGGACTTCCACAAACGGTCCATCTTGTACGCCGGTCACGGTTCGAAAACGGGTCGTGACAGTCACAGTGATCCTGGGGGCAAGCCCCCAGCCTCTAATTTTCTCTATTTTGCAAGTTGCTTATTGTGGTAGAGACATCAAAGCTTGGAGATGTTCCTCACTCCTCAATAAACTTCTTGTTGTTTGATCGAGGCAACAAATAAAACTAAACTATCAATCAATATGTGATGCTACATAATATATCCTCATAGTAAAAGAATTTTTAACTTTAAATTTAGAGTTTGACTACTCTTAAAAAAATTCACAATATTGTACTTATAGTAAAGTGACAAGAATTCTTTGTCCTTTAATTAAAGAACTCAAATTTATGTCTTGAGCATGAAAAGAATTTTGTGGCCTATTGACTTAATTCAAATTATGATCAGATCAATCACTTTCAACTTTTACACACTTAAACTCAAAACCCACAAAACCATACAATTTCGTACGTAGGGGGAAGATTCTACGCATTGGGTTTGTTGATTATGGTGTTTCAGTGGTTCTTGTTGATTGATTTCAGTGGAAAAGATGCCTCAAAAGACAGAGAATGCAGCAAGAAGAAACATGACTCTTCCAGATTTGAGAAAGGGTAGACTTCAAAACCGACTAAGAGACCTCAAAGTACCAGAGGTCAAACGACTTCAACTAGAGGTAATACCACTCAGTCTCCTTCTAGCAGTGACGGAGACAGGAATAGGTGCACGTGGGGTCGATGTTAGATTTAGGCTTGAAGACGAAGCTATAACCTCAATAGCGGAAGTGGATTGGCTATGGAGGGATAAGGGTGTTCCGAACGGGAAGTGGGGCCGACCAACCCCCCTTCCCTCCGCCATTGCCTTCTAAAAATGTTAGGAGAAAAACAATGCATGTTGTTGTTAAGGAGAATTATGATAGGAATCATTTTATTAGCAACAAATCTTCTAGGCTGTACAATATAGTTTTGAATTGAGTTGAGTTGGCTGACACTAGGGTCTTTGATTTCTGTTCGCTTAATGAGTGTGGTTTAAGGATTGAACATGACTTTGTGAAATTTGACATAAGGGATTTTGTTGCAAAGCGTGGTGACATTTGTCATGATTTAGTTAACATTTATTAATTAATCAAAAATTTGACATATTAAAAAAAGTATTTGAAGTATAAGACATATTAATTGGAATATTGTTCCTTTTTTTCAAGTGAAAATGTTGTTCTCTTTGTATCTATGCAAGTTGTTATTAAGAGAAACATAACTTTCAACTTAATAACCACATATGAGATCGATTTAGAAAACTATCAACACTTAAATTCTTCTGTTTCTAATATACTTTTAATTATCTCACTAAAAAATAGAAAAATGATTAAAATTGTTATCAGATTAATCCAGCTCTATTTATCTAATAAATTGATTTATCTAATTTAACATGGATTTTCTTTAATTTTTATTCGGTTATTAACAAAATACTATTTTTTCATATCATACCGATTCAGTAGTTTTAAATGTCTTATTTATCAATTATATTTATAGGAGAATATCTATAAGAACTTTAATTACGAAATTTAATAATACTTTGTGGTCTCGAGATATAATTTTTGAGTTGAGTTTAATGCAATTAAATTAGGTTAAGTGAAATTATAATTCTATTGAATAATTTAATAAGAATCTATATCACGTGCAACGCACGTACATAAGAAACTAGTTAGTCTAAAATTTGGATGATGGGTCAGTTGTACATACCAGGAGGATATCAGTAGAGCAATGATCAGTTTTTACAATAAACTGATTGGAGAGGATCTTTAAAATCGCAACAACTTAGACACTGATATAATGCAGAAAGGTGCAATGATTTCGGAGGAACAACTTGCATTTTTGTGTGCTCCTATTACTTTTGAGGAGATTTAACATTCTCTTTGGAGTATTGAAAGTAGTAAAGTTCCTAGTATAGATGGATACAATAGTTAATTGTAGCTGGAATTGGACGCATTTACTGAATCTCAAAAGGAACTTGAGTGGTTTGTTTATATACACACTTGGTTTAGGAGATCAATTCTCCTTTTGGCACGGCCCTTGGCTTAAAGGGAAGTCAATTGTGGAGAGTTTTCCACAAATCAACATTGTAGACTTCGATATATCCAAGAAAACTCTTGCTAGTGACTTGTGGAGGCATGGTGAATGGGTTTTATCGAACTCTTGAGATGAATTAACTCAAGAAGTGTAGGAGAAGGTCAATGTGTTCCTTGTTTTGATCGTCCTTACTTGGAGATTGACTATTTTTGGCATCAGCTTGGGAAGAACTGCGACCTCAGAAAGCCAAGGTATGTTGGTGGAAACTTGTTTGGGGTAAACAATATATCCCTAACCAAAGTTTTATTGCTTGGCTTGCTTTAAATAATAGATTAGCCATTAAAGACAGATTATTCAAATGGAAGGTGTGTAGTGTCAAAATCTGTGTGTTGTGTGGGATTGATGTAGTTAAGGGGGTATATATAACTTTCTCTTATCTTCCTCTTGCCTTTAGGACTACTAGGTGAGTCTCGACTTTAGCAAGAATAGATATGGATATGGGTAAGAAGATTGATAAGTTTGTTTTTTCTGTAGTTTGGGACTGGTCTGGTTGTATAAGTTCCCATTTTTTTGGCAATAGAAAATTTTACATTTATTGGCAAAAAGAAAAAGAATATTCTATAAATCCAAAATAAGGAAAGTCGGGGTTGTTTGGTTACAGGAGAAATCAGTACCAATCTTGGATATATCCTCTTCCCAATAATCAAGAACGGCCGTTAAAAAAATTAAACAGGAAGAATATATGTCACGACTCTCCGTCTCCACCTCTCAATTCTCTCAGGTACTCTCTCTCTTGTCAATTAGTTTTTTATTTTTGAAATTTGATTAATTTGTTAATATTCTTCGTGTTAAATGCAATTGCAGGCAATGGCGGAACCACTAAGGGAGGCACTCTCTGGCATCAAAGGAGGGTCATGGAACCTCCATTCGGTGGGGCTACGCTATTAAAGTAGCACCCTCTAGTCATGGGAGGAAGGAAGGGCTGCTATTGTTGGAATTGGAGAAATGAAGAAGACAAAACACAATTGTTTGGTGTTTTTTTAAAAATTTTTAAATCACATGACTAAATAATATCTTTTCGTATTGTTTTCGTAGTTGAAAAGGAAGGGAAAGGAGGAGAAATGGAAGGCACTTGTTATGGAATCGAGTGCTGAAATTGCTTTGGTGAATAATAAGTCGTCTAGTGAGGGGGATTTCTGCCTCCAGGTTGAGACTGAGTTGAAAATCTTAGGTGAGAATGGAAGTGTTGATGTAGAGATGGCCTCTTCTAGTTGGGTGGATGTTAAGCCTGGTCAGAATGAGGCTTTGGTTATACCTGCTATGGAGGATTATGTTGTACAATTTCCGAATTTGTCTCTTGAACGGCCAGCCATTCTCAAGAAGTTACTTATCCTTGATGTTAATGGACTTCTTGCTGATATTGTTTCACATGTTTCATATGGATTCAAGCCTGACGTTATTATATCCATGAAATCAGGTGAATGATTAATCGATCTGACATGTACAATATCTTTTTTAGATTATTTAAGTGCTTTCTTTGTTGTCTAATAAGTATTTGTAATGTTAACTTTTATTGTATTTTTCAGTTTTCAAAAGGCCCTACTGTGATGACTTAACTTTTGCTTTGAGAGATTTAATGTTGGCATTTGGTCATCACGAGTCAGGTATTGCTACGCTCTTGAGCTGCCTTCCATTTACATTAATTTCCATTCCTTCATATTCTTTTAAATTTCATAATTATTGATCTTCTTGTATGTTATAGGAGAAATGTGGAAATGTTCATTGATTTTCTCCTGGGAGATTCTAAGCATAAGTTGCTTTTCTGCTGGGTGAGTATCAGTTGAAGTGAATCACTCTTTTATTGTGTATATATTGTTTCAGAACCTGTGACTCAGGATCAACATGTTTGTAGCATGTACAAACATGTTGATCCTGAAAACTAGCTTTGTCATTCTGTGTTGCAGTTTCAGATGATAAGTATGTTGCGTTCTGTGCAACTATCATGTTATTATCTACTTTGTTTGGTCTATTACTGAGATTTAAGTTTTCTACCACAAATATCATTTAAGCTTGTTGAAGTAATTTTGCCTGAAATTGAACCGGAATTTACAGTGTGAACATAGGTGTTAGAGAACTTTAAATGAGACTGAGCTACAATGATAGATTTAAAGCTTTTCTTTTTTTTTTCTTGTAAGATTTAAAGTTACACTATATCTATGCTTTGACGGAATTTTTGAAGAACCATTTGGTGCGTTTAGGTCTCTAGGATTAGTTAACACTAGGTCCAAATGAATTTTCATCTTGTGGTGGCAATGACATTATTTTTGTTTGAAGCGTGCATTCATATTTGTTGCCATCAGATTTTGCATTCTTTTCTCTTTGCTTGTGTAATTGTAGGGTATACCTGTTTTGTTTTGGGCATACGATTTCTTAACTTGTGATTTTTTGTTGTAGGACCAATCACGTTGTACTGATACAGGATATACCACTGTTGAGAACAGGGATAAACCCTTGGTTTTAAAAGAATTAAGAAAGTTGTGGGAAAATGTTGACAATAGTCTTCCATGGCGAAAGGGAGATTATGATGAATCAAATACATTAATGATAGATGATTCTCCTTATAAGGCTTTGCGCAATCCAGTATGTTATGATTCCCGCACTTGAAATATGTGGTTGATTTCCTACTTGGATATTATTCTTATACCTTTCTTGCTCACGTTATATCATTATTTTTTTTAGACTCACACTGCAATATTTCCTCGTTCATACCAGTACAAAGACCGCAATTATTCCTCATTAGGTAAGATAATAAAAAATAAATTGGGTCTTTTGGTTTCTTTAAAGAAATTACTGTCTAGACCAAGAACATAAAATTTGTTGTGTTATTATGCACATTATAACTTTTTTTAATTGATTCCATTCTTATTCAAAGTGTATTAGAAATCAAAGTACATTCATTGTATTAGAAATCAAAGTACATTCATTCTCTTTTTCTAGGCTCGTACTCAATTTCAGGCCTAACATTCATTTATGATGCATGTTTCTGCATCTGCACATGCAAGCTGATTTTGATTTGTTGTTATTGCTACTGTTTTCATCAAATCATGATGTACTTTAGTTATTTCGGCTGCTGATAACAGTGTTTTGTTGCTGTTATCTTTTTGCACTTGTTTCTAACAGGACCAGGGGGTGATATTCAGATGTATCTAGAACGTTTAGCCGATGCTGAAAACGTTCAAGAGTTTGTGGCAAAAAATCTATTCGGCAAGCGAGCCATAACAGAGTCAAATGCTTCTTGGGGTTTTTATAGTAAGATCATTAATGTCACCTCATCTCAATCTCAAGACGTTGCTGGTAGTTCTGTCAGTTAAGTTCATGACGTATTCCAAAACTGAAGTGCTAAATTTTTTTGTTATATTATGGTTGTTGTGACTACGTTAGGATTGGTTCTTCTTATCTTGTTGCAGACAGTAATTTAGTTAGCTACTGTCTTGAACAAGGATAGGTGATAACAAGTAATCTAAGTATGGCAAAAAGGTAGTAATTAGACTTCAGCCATACTCCTGTGTACTTGTTTACTTGTAATTTTGGCATGCCTAATTTATATGTGAAAGAAAAATGTAGAAAGTGTCACTAGCTCTGCGCAATGTTATCAAAAAGAAATGCACTAAGTTGGTCTCTAGCTTTTCACCAGCAAAAACAGGTTTCTTTCTCTTCATCTTGCTTGTTCTTCATATTTCAATTTATCAAATTTGCTAACACTGTTACTTGCTTGTACAAAGCTGACTATTGATTTCACAGAATAAAACCCCCGAGTTTGTCACAAGTTATGTACAATACACAAGCTGCTTCCAGGGACCTAAAATATCTTTTCTTAAAAAAGGCATGTGGGGCATTCTATGGAGTTGGGTAATTTTTGTGAGAAACTCAGAAGCACAAATTTATGGCTGTTAAGCTTAATAAAGTTGCAGGATCGTAAGAACCAGCCAACTTCAAATCTGGAGACGTCTAGGAGCAATTGAAGCCATAAGAGGATGCTTCATGTGAGTTCTTGTACTGTGTTGTGGTTAGGTTTATTCCTTTTGAAAGAGTTTGATGTGGTTGGTTAGGAAGAAACACCTCAAATCAAAGGGGCAGGATTTTCCTTTCTGTTGCAACAAAGGTTATGTTTCAGCAGGATACTCCATTTGTTTTTTTTTTCTTGCTTTGTTTTGAGAATGTGGTTGCAACTTGCAAGATTTGCAATCAAATAGGCTCTTAAGTTTGTAGTTGTTGTTGCCTCTGTAACACTATGTTTGGATCTTTAAATAAAGGAGAGAATAAGAGAAAAGGAAAGAAGACCTACTTTCACCAGAGAAATGAAGGGCAGAGAGATGCAATTTTCCTCTTTTTTGTTCTCGGAAAGGTGTGCGATTTCATTAACAATAAGCAATCCAATCCGACAGTCAAATAGCATAAAAGCCAAGGCCAATCACGGCCATATCCTGGAACTAGGAAGAAGAGAGCATAGCAAGCAACTATATACAATAACAAACACAGAACTTGACCAACATAATTGTGAAGGAAATTGGATGCCCCTTCTAAATCAAAACATATAGTTTGCTCAGTTGTGGTGGGTTCTCTCCCTCCGTATATTTCTTTTTTATTTATTTTGCCTGAACTACCCACCAAGCAAGCTGCCTATAGTGGTTTGTTTGGTTCGGTCGGAAAGGTATTTGTGGTTGGTTGTGTCTTCCCCTCTCTAGAAACCGACCAGATCATGTTTTGTTTGGGAAATTGCTCTAAGTCTAACACAACCCTACGGAACATTTGTTCATCTTTATCGTAAAAATTTATTATTTATTTTTTTATATATTGCACAGTAAATCATTAATAATTGTGTGAAATTATACATTTAAATATCATAAAGCATAGTTCACTTAATAGTGTTTGTAATTGTGAATTTAATATACTTATAAGACATCTAATTTCAAGTTTTTTTGGGAAAAAACTAAATAACTTGGGCCCCTAGACGGTCCACAGGCCTATTTTTTAGGGATGGCTCTGCCGAGCCCGGGCTCGCCCCCTGGCCACAACCGCCTCACCACACAGTCGCACATCCAATGACTTGAGCTGCTGGGCACTAGCCATTAACTAAGACCAGCACAAACTTAACCAACCTCTCCCTCTCTGCACTACCCAACAATACGTATAAGAAGTCCATACACTCTTTTCCCCTTCTCTTTATTCTCCAAAACTCTTTTGTAGGGTTTCTCTCAATTCCCGTCGATCGGTTTCTCAATCCTATGCAGGATAGCGTCACCGTTACCCGATCCGGCGTCGTGTGATCGCGACCCACGGATTCCTACCTCGGCGGGTGTAGTTGTTGTATGGAAACTCGGAGCCGGAAGCGGGCGGAGGCCTCCAAAGCTGCCTCTTCTTCATCCACCGGAACCACCACTCGCGCCTCTAAACGCTGTCGTTTCTCCTCGTCCTCCTCTATCCCTCCCACCACTCGGTCCCGTGCTTCACGCGCCGCTCCTACGATGGACCCCATCGATTCATCCTCTTCCTCCTCTTCCCGGTCCCGCCGAAACAGGAACAACAACGATTCCTCCGATAAAGGCAAGGAGAAAGAACACGATGTTAGGGTTCGAGACAATATGGATAGAGATAATTTGGGGTTGAGTATGGAAGGTAATAACCCTAATGACGATCAAGACAATGACAGCGAAGGCGGTGGAATCGGTGCTTTCCACCAGAACTTAACTTCTGCTAGCAGTGCTTTACAAGGATTGCTTCGGAAGCTCGGCGCTGGTCTTGATGATTTGCTGCCTTCGCCTGGTATGGCGTCCGCATCGTCCTTGCATCAGTCTGGGAGGTTGAAGAAGATTCTTTCGGGGTTGCGGGCTGATGGAGAGGAAGGGAAGCAAGTGGAGGCGTTGACACAGCTTTGTGATATGCTTTCAATTGGGACGGAGGAGTCTTTGAGTACTTTCTCCGTCGATTCGTTCGTGCCCGTGCTTGTTGGGTTGTTGAACCATGAGAGCAATCCTGATATTTTGCTGCTCGCTGCCCGGGCTATTACCCATTTGTGTGATGTTTTGCCCTCTTCTTGTGCTGCTGTTGTGCATTATGGTGCTGTTTCTTGCTTTGTTGCTAGGTTGCTTACAATTGAGTACATGGACTTAGCTGAACAGGTATTGAAGTGCATTGGTTTACGTGGTTAATTGTAGATACATTGAATTAATTTGTGGTAATAATTGAATTTTTTTATGGTTGTGATGGATATAGTCACTGCAAGCATTGAAGAAGATATCTCAGGAGCATCCGACTGCGTGTTTACGAGCTGGTGCTCTTATGGCGGTGCTTTCTTATTTAGATTTCTTCTCTACTGGAGTGCAGGTAATTGAGCTTATGGAAATAAGTTTTTTTTTTTGCATTACTCCGGCCACTGTAGCATCAAAAAAAGTTGTCTTATCCTTTTATGTTTATTTTCCAGCGAGTTGCATTGTCCACAGCTGCAAATATGTGCAAGAAACTTCCATCGGATGCAGCTGACTTTGTGATGGAAGCAGTTCCATTGTTGACAAACCTTCTTCAGTATCATGATGCCAAGGTAAGTTATAGATTTTTCTTATGGTTAGGATCAGGTGAATTCTCTTCTGATTTGTTTTCTTATTGGAATTTGGTATGCTTATAGGTATTGGAACATGCTTCTGTTTGTTTGACCCGTATCGCTGAAGCATTTGCTTCATCACCAGATAAATTAGATGAATTGTGTAACCATGGACTAGTCGCACAAGCTGCATCTCTTATTTCCTCTAGTAATGCTGGAGGTGGACAGGCATGTCTTAGCCCGCCTACATATACAGTAAGTACAAGTTGAACTTTTAGTGCTGATGCTTCTGCCTTTGAAGGTTGCTAATCTGATTTATGTCGTCAGGGTTTAATACGGTTGCTGTCGACATGTGCAAGTGGGTCCCCTCTAGGGGCCAAAACTTTGCTGCTGCTGGGAATCAGTGGCATTCTTAAAGAAATACTGTCAGGTTCAGGTGTTTCAGCTAACTCATCAGTGCCTCCAGCACTAAGCAGACCGGCAGAGCAGGTAGTTGTTGCTTCATCTTCTTGTTTTAGTCATGGATGATAATAGATCTTGGTTTTGTCAACTTTATGTTGTTTCACGTTTTGGTTAGAGTTTTCTTCTATTGCTTGTTTTCAGTGCTGGGTAGTTATTAAGAGCACAAGTGCTTCTGTGTCATCATTTCTGTCATTTTTTTTGGTCTGAATTGGATTTAAGCTCATTTATCAGATTAGTGCTTTTTTTTTTCTGACATCACTTCACTGCTTAGATTTTTGAAATTGTCAACCTGGCCAATGAGCTTCTTCCTCCACTGCCACAAGGAACTATATCACTTCCTATTAGCTCTAATGTATTTGTGAAAGGATGTGCTTTCAAGAAGTCTCCATCCAGCAGTTCTGGGAAACAAGATGAGGCAAATGGAAATGGTGCTGAGGCTTCAGCTCGAGAGAAATTGCTGCAGGACCAGCCAGAACTGCTGCAGCAATTCGGGATGGATCTTCTTCCGGTTATGATACAGGTTGCTTTTCTGTTTCTGTTGCAGATTGCTATTGCCACATCTCTTCTTGCTTGTTTCATTTGTTAACTTACATGTAGTGTTTACTTGTCAAGCAGATATATGGTTCCAGTGTAAACAGCCCTGTCCGGCATAAATGTCTTTCAGTTATTGGGAAATTAATGTATTTTAGCAGTGCACAAATGATACAGTCATTGCTAAGTGTGACAAATATATCAAGGTATGTTTTAATGCACGTATGAGTATGACATCTTGGTTTCTTGATTTAATGATAATTCGTCGGAGCTTTTTAATACACAATTCATTCTTTTGTTCCATAGTTTCTTAGCTGGTGTTTTAGCATGGAAAGATCCACATGTGTTGGTTCCTGCTCTTCAAATTGCTGAAATTCTTATGGAGAAACTTCCTTGGACTTTCTCAAAGATGTTCATCAGAGAAGGTGTGGTCCATGCTGTAGATCAACTCATCGTAGCTGCGAATTCAAATTCTACTCCTAGTCAAGTATCTTCTGTTGAAAAGGATAGTGAAGGTGTACCTGGAACGTCATCTCGTTCTAGGCGTTATAAACGACTTAGTGGCAACTCAAATCTTGAAATGAATTCACCCGAAGATTCCAAGACTCTAGCTAATGTTGGATCACCTCCTAGTTCTATAGAAATACCCATAGTTAATTCAAATCTTCGCTTGACAGTCAGTGCAAGTGCTAAAGCTTTTAAAGATAAGTATTTTCCTTCAGATCCTGGTTCTGCTGAAATTGGAGTTACAGATGATCTTTTGCATTTGAAGAATCTTTGCTTGAAGTTGAATGGTGGTGTTGATGACCAAAAGGCTAAAGGAAAGGGAAAGTCTAAGGCTTCTGGGTCTCGCCTTTTTGATAGTTCTGCCAGCAAGGAAGAGTACTTGATTGGGGTGGTAGCAGAGATGTTGGCAGAACTAAGGAAGGGGGATGGCGTTTCCACTTTTGAGTTTATAGGTAGTGGTGTTGTGGCTGCATTGTTGAATTATTTTTCATGTGGTTATTTTTCGAAGGAGAGAATTTCAGAGGCTAACTTGCCCAAGCTTCGACAACAAGCCCTCAGAAGATTTAAAACATTTGTTGCCCTAGCTCTTCCTTCAAGCCTAGATGAGGGGGGTGTAGCTCCTATGAGTGTCTTGGTTCAGAAGCTTCAGAATGCTTTGTCATCCTTGGAGCACTTCCCTGTGGTTCTTAGCCACTCATCAAGAACATCTGGTGGAAGCGCGCGTCTCTCTTCTGGATTAAGTGCATTGTCTCAACCTTTCAAG
>CAODLS010386135.1:0-16625 GCA_948243855.1 Flueggea neowawraea
AATAATATTATTTATTAAAATAAGAAGTGAATAAAAAGTATGAATAGAGTATACATAATTTTTAAAAATTATCAAAATTAAGAATAAATTATTTATAATATAATAGGGTAAAAATAAAAAATATGATTGGACATTTCTCAGTCCACTCTAACTCCATCCATCATCCATGTGAGATTTCTGTTGTAAGCGACACAAAAATAGCCAAAAAAATAGCTGAATTATTCTCCCTTATTTGTTTTCCAAATAAAAGAAAATAGTGTAGGGGACTAAAGACCAGAACGAGGAATTGTTTTGTTGTGTAGCTGTTGTCTGCAGCATCCCCATTTTGAATCCATCCATCCCTCTACACTCTCTCTCTCTCTCTCTTCATTCCTCCCTTTCACACCTTCAATTGACTCTTTCCCCCCTATAAAATCCAAACGCATTCCCTCTCCTTTCTCTTTCTCTTCTCTCTGCAACTAACCCACAAGCCAAACTACTCTGACTCACTCACATCAACACACTCACACACTCTTCTATTTCTTCTTCTCTGTTTGTTCTTTTCTGCAGAATCAAAAGATTTGGCTGTGAGTACTTCCAGAGGAAGAAACATGATGGACCAGTCACTGGCTCCTAGGAAGTGGAGGGATAGAGACTCTACTCCTGAAAGAACCACGCTCTGGACTACTCAAACTTCTAGTCCTAGTGATAAGTTCAAAAACGACGTCGCTAGAGCTGGTCCTGATAAGAAAGTCCCTGTTGTTTACTATCTTTGCAGAAATGGCCAGCTTGAACACCCCCATATCATGGAAGTCCCTATCTCTTCCCCTGACGGCCTCTACCTCAAAGGTAAGAACTCCAAACTTGCTATTTCACCATTTTACTGCAATTTTTTTTCGTAAAATTATAGCTTTTCTCGTTTTGTCTTTGTGGATTCTTTTCAGAAGTGAAACAGTTCAATTGCTTCATATGATTTTTCTCGAGTTTCATTGTTTTAGAATGGGAATTTGGAAAAGACACAAACTTTCTCAGTTCTTTTTGATTTGTATGCATAAATTCTATCTTTTAGCATCCGCTATTTGGTTGCTAAGAAACTTCTTACTTTTAAAACTCCTAGAAAATTTGGACTTCTCTTAAGAATAAATGGCATTCTCAATTTTCCCAGCAATTTCACTCTCTTTGTAATTTTCTCAGATGTAATCAACCGCTTAAACATCCTCCGAGGCAAAGGAATGGCCACACTCTACTCATGGTCCTCAAAATGGTAACTAATTAAACCCCGAACACTTTCATCCCTCAACATGCTCGGCATTTAACATTCTGTTACTAAAACTCAAACAGGAGTTACAAAAACGGCTTCGTTTGGCACGACTTGGCAGAGACCGATCTAATCCACCCCTCTCACGGCCACGAGTACGTCCTCAAAGGATCCGAGATTCTCGATCTTGACGTGAACAAACAATTATCGATCGAAACGACGCCGTTGCCTTCGAAGCCGGAGGTCACGCGCCGAAGAAACCAGTCCTGGAGCTCAATCGACCTCAATGAATACAAGGTATATAAAGCCGAGCCGCTCTCGGAGTCCGCTAGCAGACTCGCGGCGGACGCGTCGACTAAGACGGACGAGAAAAGGAGACGACAGGTCGTGAAAAAAGAGGAGGAAATTGAGGAGCTACACGAGGAGAAAAATGGGGAAGAGATTATTGAGATTTCACCTCCACCGTCGGATTCGAGCCCGGAAACGGTGGAGTCATTGATGAAGGCTGATGGACGGTTGGTGATGAATGGTGTTAATGAGGAGAGTGCGAATCGGACGGGGGACATTGTTGGGAGAATGAAGGCATCGACGGTTCTGATGCAATTAATATCGTGCGGTTCGATCTCATTTAGGGATTGTGGGCCCACTACTGCAGTGAAGGAGCAAGGTTTGTCGTTGATTGGGCAATATAAGGGGAGGTTGCCACGTGGAGGTGCAGGGAATCAGGGACACCAGCGAGGGGTGACTTCAAGGGAAAATTCAGGTTTTACAGGGGTAAAATTGGAAGATAAAGAGTATTTCAGTGGGAGCCTTACTGAGACCAAGAAAGAGGAGGTTTATGCTCTGAAGAGGTCCAATTCTTACAATGCTGACAGGTAAAAGCATTTTTGTTACTATTTTTCTTGCTTGTTATAATATAATTATTTAATTTTTTGCATAATTAGCGTAGTTGTCTTAATAATGATTTAATAATCACTGATGCTTGTCGATTTGCACATGTTCACATGCCGTAATTATATCAGGTTTATTTATGTCTTACATCAAGAAACTTAATATAAAGACAACAAAATTAAAATTCATGTCTGTCATAATCGTGTATTGAGTAATTGTGTAAATATGTAAATAGTCACCTTCCTCTTCACCAAAAAGTGTCGAATTCATGGAGAGTGATTTGGTTGTGTAATGAAGTTGAATGTAACTTTCAGTTGAGAAGTACATTTCCAAGATGTTTCTGCATCTCATTTTGGTTTCTTGCATTGCCTCTGATAGGATTCGGTCAGGGTAAGCTTGATTCTCTGTTTACCCTCTTGGCCTGTTTTGGATGTAAGATTCGTACGGGTTTTAGCCAAAAACAAATAAAATGAAAAAGCCATCTAGCAAGCTGTTCATCTTTATTTACTAGATTGGTATTGCGACTACACAATTGCTGTACTATTTTGGCAATCACTATTCTTGTCCAATTGATCTAGAATAGTTATTTTGCAATTTGGGCCCTGCAAAGTCTGCGCCATGTGGGGAATAGGTACTATAAATTCATATCTAATTGAGTTCTAGAGAGTTAATATTAGGAAGGAAAAACAGAAAAAAACAGTGATTCATCTCGTACCAAAGTTGAATCAAAGTTTGAGTGTACGTTTTGGTATGATCACATCCTTTGCAGACTCTGTTTCACAGGAAGCTCTGCCTTGATTGTTGGGGGGACCAATGCATTGAGCCAAGGTAGATATTTTGAATAGTTTCCTGTCATGTGATTTTGCATACTGAAAGATACTCTCTTTTCCTCAGTAGTCTAGTTGATTAATAGGTACACTTGCTTCCATGATTTATTGATGAGATGTCGTTTAATGCAGTAGTGTTTATTCCATGATTTCTTATGTTGGAGAGAACTGTAGTACCATTAGGCTGATTTATTAGTGGCACTTCAATTGTCTTCACAGTAAAAAATCATTATTCCGAGACCAGGGGAAAAACAATGTCACGAAAAAAATTGGATCATTTACAGTTTGCTGATCTTTTTTAAGTTTTTCCCAGAAGTCTCATTTTGCTACTGTTTTTATTAAAGAATACCAATATTATGGGACTGATATATATAATGTTAACAATGGCAGAAGCACACAGTTCCAGTTGGCAGAGAAAGAGGTAGGAGTCCGAACCAAGTGCATACCAAGAAAGTCAAAAGGCAATGCAAAGCAAGAGCATTAATGTCGTCAATGGTGGAGATGGCAGCAACTGTCAAGTAGGGAGCGAGAGATTTGATGAATCCCCACATGTGGAAAATGAGGCAAAATGAACAAGGCATGAAATTTCTCTACTTTAGCATTGTAAATGTAGTCGGTAATTTGATAGTTTTGGAAGTTGGAAGTAGTGAATGAAAAACCAAGAACATAGGTACAAGAAATTAAAAAACAAAAAATGATCAAAGTTTCCAAGTAAAAGAAGCTCATAATTCGAAGAACATAGCTGACTGTGTTGTGGTGAATTGCGAGTCACGGCACCATGAGCACTTACTTTGAGAGGTTGACATTTCTATAAAGCTCTCTGAAATTGGTTGGAGATTGTCCATTTTTTTTTAGCTTGCCATAGAGTCAACAATTCACTACTCACTAGTGCTTTGGTTTTTGTGGGTTTGGGTCGTTTTTTTCAGTAATGGTTTTGACCTTGAGACATGGGAAAGAGGGAGACTTGTTTTCTGTCCTAGGTATTATCGTTTACTTGGTTGTTCCCGAGCGTACACGTGAATTAGCAACCATTTTTGGGTTCTTCCATTGCTGGCTTTCACTGTGTTACACTTACAAATGCAAATGCATTTGTTTTAGTTTTGTCAAAAGTGGGTTTTCTTAAACGAGATTCCAAGTTTAGGCTTTCAATTGTTGGATTTATAGATAAAACAACAACAATGCTACATCACGCTAGGAAAAAGAGATCACTATTTTTTATTTTAGAAAATCCACATGTAATAGTTATATTCAAAAAATCCACTTTGTATTTTTTTATTATAGTTACTGTTATCTAATGATAGTGTCACATAATATTTTTTAGATGATATAATTTTTCACTTGTGTAAAAGAAGCCCATTTTTAAAAATGATTTGGGTAAACGCTTTTTTTTTTTTCTTATATTTTTATTATAATAGATGCTTTCATAAAATTAATGCAATTTAACAAAACAATTTCAAATTTCCGTTTAATTTTCTAAAAAATAAAGATAATTTTAACCATTGAACAGATCTCTTCTTAACATTCAGAATGATATTAGTTAACTAATAATTATGTGTTGGCTTAGGGTATCTAGCAAAATAGTAAATTTATAGATATAGGCTAATTGATTTTAAAAATTTGCAAATCATGATTCATGAGAACATTATCCTCAAAATTCTAAATGAGAAAAAAAAGGTCATACAGCTACGCGTGATTGGGATACACAAATTACTGCTGCACATGGCCTTTTTTCAAAAAATTTAGACAATTTTTAAAAAATTCAGTGTGCGACACCGACATTCTAAATTACAATTATGTGGTCCCAAATTTAAAAACAGAGCAATCAAAATAGATCATGAAATTACTAATATTTAGTTTCGATATACTTTCAAAACAAATCATAAATTGCGAAGAAATAGTATCAAGTAAAATAATAAACTGACATCACCTAAAATATATCATATCCTTTTTAGCTTATAAATGAAGGTTTCAACATATTTTCTGTAAATTTTATGATACTAGCACAAACCCATATACAAATTGCAAACATCATTACACAGATATAGATCGTAAATATCAAAGAAGAAGAAGCGAAAGCTCATATATAGATTGCAAACATTATTACACAATTTGAGAGAATAAATAAAAAACTTCCTATATAGAGCTTATATACAAATGTAAGCACACAACTAGAAATTAAAGAAGTGAAAGCTTAGGAAGAAGATACAAAATCAACAACAAATGAACAATAATACGACAAGAACAAAAACATAATAAAAATAAAGAAAGTCACCAAAAGTACAAAACAACAACAATACGACATAACCAAAATATAATAAATATAAAAAAAGTCTTCCAAAGCACAAAAAAATCGAAACAATACTATGTCGATAAACTCGTACAATAAAACAGTAAAGTAAATATATTTAAAAATGATGATGTCAATAGAAAACTACGGAACCGTGAATCAACAATTACTGAAAGTGAACCTGTAATATCTATAATTACACCGTACAGAGCAAATATTAGATATTAAAGCAAGAAAACCACGTAATTTCTCAGAAAAAAATATGTTGAGTATCTCAATGAAAATTTAAATTTTGACAAAAAGGAATCTAAGTTTTGCAATTAGAGAAGTGCCACATTTTTAATTTTTAAAAATTGATCTAAAAAATCCACATGAAATCAAATAAAAAGTCATTTTTAATATCACTTTTTTCCTCTCTCATTAGTTTCTCTCTCTTTCACTCTCTCCCATAGAAACCGGCCCACCTCTCTCTCTCTTCTATTTTTCTCTCTCTTCGAAGCACTCTCCTCTTTTCGCCAATATATAGCAATTTCTCGGGAATGGAGCATTTGTCAAATCAGTTTAATTTTTCTGACATTTTCTAAAATTGAAAACGCATTGTGGAAAATCATTTTTCAAATATATATTTTTTCAAATTCAGTATTTTGTTCTGTTTCAACAGTGTAATTTCCCCCAAAAAAATCCTACGTTAAACACACCTAAATTGTGGCCCTGCAACTGCAAAGCACACCCAAAAGAGATGGGCTCCACATTGACCAAGAGCGAAGAGTTGATGCTTTATTTAGGAAGTTCAGTTTTGACTATCAACCATGACCCAGCCCATTTTCCAGCTTTCACCAAATCACCATGCCCCAATTTTGTTGACAAACTACACCATACCACTTCCCATTTCTTAATAATTCCACACAACTTAAGTCGATAAACCTGTTTTTGATTACAAAATATGGCTTTTTTTTTTCTTTCGCAAGATTTCGATCTTAGTTCCTTTAATTACATGTTTGGCGCCTCCCATTTGAAAATGTCATAGTCCGGTTAGTGACGTCGTCCTTTATTTTCATCATTCGACGTCGTGGGTTTTTTCTTTCTTCTCTCTTTCAAGTCTTTTTTATTTCTTTTGAAGTAAAAATAATTAATAACTTTATTTATTCATTTCTTTCTTATTTTCCTGATCTTATTTAATTGGGAAAAGCTAAAAAATATTTCAAAAAAATTAAAATTTAAAAAATGTAAGAGTTTTGAAAATCCATACAAAATGTCAGCTCATTTAATGCAATTACAGAAATATTAAAATTTAATTTTTTGACCACTTTTGACAGTCTGTCAGAAGTTTGACAGCGTATTGACTACGGGTCAGAAAGTTGACCATACACCAGAAAAGTTTGACTACGTGATAGAAAATGAGTACAAAACAACACCAAAACGTATTCAGAATTTCAAATACAAAACGAGATTAGATCGTTCTCATTTTTGCTCATATAAAAAGGAGTACAAACAAATGCAAACGATAATAAACTAAATACAAATAAGTACAAAATGAGTACAAAACAAATTCAAGATGTACTCATATTCTAGATTCAAAACGAGTACAAAATGAAAAATGAGTTCAAAATGAAAAATGAGTTGTTCTCAGTTCTATATGGTTATTTATTTACTCTTATCACGTAAATAAATGAGTACAAAACGAGAACAAATTGTTCTCAGTTTTGCACATACTTAAATGAGTACGAAATGTTATCATTATTATAGATATGAAAATGAGTGCAAAATGTTCTCAATATTATAAATACGAAAATGAGTACAAAATGTTCTTAGTTGTAATTTTACAAAATTTTAGGCAACAAAATAATTTTCCAAACATCTCCTTCTTTATGGGGCGCGATAACTAGGGTTTTGAAACCTTAGCAACCATCGTCGCCCCTCTCTCTCCTGTCACGCTCTCTCTCTGTCTCCCCCGCTCTCATCTTGTTGCGATGCCTCTCTCTCGAGGAAACCTAAAGCACAAAAAGAGCTATCAAATTCATGTAAAAAACATATGGACTTTCAAGACATCAACTTTTAATAAAGCTCACCAGCAGTAGAAGGATCCATATGGTCATCTGCAGATGCGGCAACATATACAAATGAAAAAGAAAAAAGATGAAAAACCACTATTATCATCGTCCCACTTAGCTTTCAAAACCTAACGTCGTAGAAGAATGATTTGTCCTTGGAGATCTCCATCTGTAACAGAGCAATGGCTTTGTCGACGCAAACAGACGAGAGAGTGAGGCAAAGGAGGAGAAGGAGGACCGAGAGAGGAAGGGGATGAGAGAGAGCAGTGAGAGGAGAGAGAAGAGAGAGAGAGAGAAACGATTGAGAGTGAGTAGAGAGAGGAGAGAGAAATTATTTATTAATACAATATATATTTCTACATTTTTTTAATTTTTAATCAAAATGTTCTATAATAGAAAATATAATATATCTATGTTACCAATATGAAATTTAAATACAAAAGTAAACATGTGGGGTAATTTCCTCTATTTAATTATGAATAATTGATAATTAATAACATTAATTATTAGTTGTACTAACTATTTATTATTAATATATAATAATTATTGAAATCACTTTAAAATAAATAATAATAATAATAATTGAAACTTCTAAAATATTGCTTAAATCTAAGAAGAAAGTGGTGTAAATAGAGAAATTTAATTCAAAAAATTAAAAATCGGTCTAAAGATAATTTAGAACCAAATCTAAGCCAACAACGAACTTTATAGAGTTTCGTCTCATTACCAATCAAAACCAACAACAATTTGACCCGGAAAAGAAACAACAGCAGCCACAGCCAGAGCAGATTTTACATATAAATACTTCCCTTCATTTATTTAATTACAAATTTGATATTCCTTTCCTATTTGCTGAAGCCAAAAATTCGTAAAATTAGTAGAGAACGGATAATATTATATAATGATACTTCAACTTTGATTTAAAAAAAAAACAGATAATATTAAATATTGAATTTGACATTACTTGCATATCCTCTTACCTGAACTTCTTCAAAGTGCCAAAAACGTGCACAAAATATATATTTTTTTAGAAAATCCCACCAAAGCTCCCACATCATATAAATTTATATGGATGAAGAGGTTTATAAATATAAAAATCTAATTATTTAAATAATTTAAATTTGAATTTTTGAGTTTAGTTATTAGAAATTCATTAGTTGTTGGATATTATTTAAAAACAGTTGAGTATTTATGCTGGGTCCTGATAATTATGGTATCATAGTCACTCCACGTGCAAATTTGAACGGGAAATGGGTACCTGACAAGTTTATTAATGCCTCACTAATGAAACAATCTAAAACTTAAGAGGGAGACCTATGTCGATTACCTCTATTCATATCACTGGCAAGCCTGTCTCTCAGTCCTATGAGAGGGTGCTCCAACTCATAAAGACCACGAGGATGGAAGTGTCTTTGCTTAGCCAACCAATTAGCAGCACCATTACACTCTCTGTAAACATGATTGAACTCAACTTTCCAATTATTCCGTGTCATCCGTTTAATGGCATCAATTAACGCCCCGTTGCTGGTTGGCAATAGTCTCCCCCTCTTAATCATATTGATAGCAATAAGGTGGCCACTCTCCACACAAACATTTATGAAACCTTCTTTCCAAGCGAGCTCCAGTCCCTTGTAAATCCCCCAGAGTTCGGCATTAATAGGACTGCATATCCCAAGGTTCATCACAAAGCCCTTAGTCCAACTGCCTTGCGCATCCCGCAGTAACGCAACAGTTGATGCCTAACCGTTCGTGACAATCTGAGACCCATCTGTATTGGGTTTAATCATTCCCAAGTTAGGGGGTTTCCATCCCAAAGCCGACAAACTTCTATCTCTCCCCAAAGAGATACCTTGTATCCTCTGCATAGCATGAAAAACCTCTTTCGCATACACCTTGATGTGTTCACTCATTCTGGTAATAATCTTATTGGTAAAAATATGTTAATTGCGTCACTTCCACAAGGACCAACAAGCCACTCCAAAGATAACACTTCAGGGGTGCCATCACTATTCTTTTTATCATTCTTCAAATTATTAACCACCCAGGGCTCATTCTCAAAGTTTAGGAAATTAACAACTGATCCCTCTTACACTAGATTACTCCAAACCGTATGGGCAAAGATGCAATCCTTAATATGACCTCAAGAGGCCAAGACTCAACTTGATTAGGGCAACACTCACAATTTAGATTACTGGACATATGCCTCTTATACCTCTGTTCATTCGTCAAAAGAACATTATGCAGGAGAAGCCATGGGAAAGTGCGTACCTTTTGCGGACCCTGAAATCGCCAGACAACGTTCCATTTCTCATTTGTATGACTCCAATTACTTTCCCCAAGCATAAAATATTTGTCAATATATATAGACACACACATTTGTTTGTTGACTAACAAATACATATTTTTAAAAATACCCATGGTTGCTTTATTCAATTCAATCACCACTGTCAATGCCTCGTCTTCCTGAATGATTTATGAATATTGTACTGCATGCTAGCTTCGCATAGTAACGTATTTCAACATATTTTTTCTAAGTCATCTTACATATTTCTTATTTTTATTGTTCATTATATTTTAGTTTATTTGTTTACTTTTTCTAATCTATTCCTGACAAGATTAACTTGTTGGTATCACGTAACAAATTCAATTCAATGGATTATTTGATTTTTAATGAGTGAATTTTTAAGTTCAACTTGCTCTGTTTTAACATTTTGAGTTTACATCTATTGACTTTTGAAGCGATGATAAAGAATATAAATGTAGTAAATTTGGAATGAAATTTTAAAACTTTGTTAGTTTGTTAAAATAACAATTAAACTGAAGCAAGTAATGATTCATTTTGAAAAGAATATAAATTATAATTTGAAAGACTTGACATAGAACCAATACTCTAATTAGAGGGGGAAATCACATATTGCAAATGTGGATTGATCATCTATATGACACATTGTCAATTTTCAAAAAACTACATTGTGATAGTGAATCATCGTTATAAACAATCATTATCCTTTTCTACTAGTATTTGAAATGCAACAATATAGACAACTTAACTCAATCATAATGAAACACTTAGGACCTACTTAGTTTAGTAAACATAAAATTGTTTTCTTTTTTTTATTCTCTATTTTGTTTCCATTTTTAAAAGTTAGAAAACATTCAGATTATGTGTTCATTTGTGAAAACAGAAAACAACTTAGATATAATAAAATTAGTAAACAAAACGAGATGGTGTCACCAGTAAAAAGTTATTAGCGATAATTAAAACATCATAATAAGAGGAATGACTACTTTTTTATAGCTTAGGTAATGAAAAATAGCAAATAATGTTTCTTAAAGGTTTCAATTGTTTGGGGAAAATTGTTTTCCCGAAAAAACATTTTCCCCATCTTCGTATGTTTGTTGAGCATCAAGAAAAACAGTCCAAAGGAAACATTTTCTGGTCAAGTGGAAAATGCATTTAAAATTTAACGAAACTGTTTTCCATCTTGAAAGAGGAATCTATTTTTCATACTCATTCACTTGCACTTATTTCATGATAAACAATGCAACCGAATTATCAAATTAATACTATCATAAGACTGAATTTAGACTACAAGTCACTCCGACCCTGAAGCGTTAAATCACCCCTAGTTTGTCGGTCAGGACTACTGAGTCACCCTTAGCTCTAAACCACTAATTAAGCCCCTCTTGATCTTAGGCTACCAAATCATACCCTGGCCCTAGACCATTGAGTCACTGTTATCTCCAAATCGTTGAGTTATGTCGAGTTCGAATCATTGAGCCGCCATGGCTCTGGACTATCAAACTACCCTAGTCTAGGTCTACACTAAGTCACTTATCAGTCTTGAACCACCATGAACCCTACTCTAAGACTATCAAGTTATCACTAGTCCAAAACTATCGAATCTTTAACTCTGAACTAGCCACCCAAGACTCTGAATCATCAAATCACCTCCATTCCCAAATCATTGTGCCACTTCCAAACCTAAACCATTAAGTCACCTTGATTCTTACACCAAACTACTATAGTTTAAACATTGAAATATTAATATTCATGATAGTCAATAGGCTTATATCAGCTCTTAGCGGGTATCGTGATGAGTTTTTCTCGGTCACCACCGAGCAAAACAACATTCCACAGCGGGGAGTATTTGTCTGTATGGTCACGCCCAGCAGGGATACACCACTACCGGCTCCCCTTATTTGCTAGCAAAAAGAAATATTTATCCATTGTTATCTAAACACTGAAAAATATTTTTCATTGCAATTTTGTATGTCAACTAAGTATTAGAAAGAGCCAAATAAAAGGAAAATATGTTTTGGGAAATATCATCCAGAAAACATTTTCAGCCAAAAAGATTATTATTACTTTTGTATATATGACATGGGGTCACCACTGTGCATTTAAGAGGTTAGAAAAGTATTGGAGTAATTGATATTTGATATGTAGTTTTTTATTGAATTATTCGATATTTAGATGTTATCTTAATATCTGAACGATTTTGGTCGCGCAAAACACAATAGATACGTCTTCAATTACATGGTTCATGCATATTTTTTGAAATTTAATAGTATGATACTGCCTTTTTATCTTTGTTTTTGGATGAAAAAAGTGAAAATTGAAAATTTCCATAAAAACGACAAATATATTGATTAAAAATAAGATTTTTTTTATTTCAGTTCAATTAAAAGATTATTTATATTTTTTTAACTATTTTTATTTTTTAACACTATCAAATCAAATGTTGGATGCAATCCCTTTTAATAAAACATTATTTGGGTTGACTTGTAAGTGGAATAGTTATACCACTTGCCACGTACACAAAAACCTTTTCAAGAAAATTGATAACATAGACTAAAAAACAAAGTCTCTAAATTAAATACATATTCCTATTTTATTTAGAAAACTTTTTTTTTTCTGTAAAAAAGGGAGCTAGGGGTTATTGGTAGTGACGTACTCCTGCTGGACATGACTATGCAGGCAAATACTCCTGGTCGTGGAATGTTGCTTTGCTCGATAGTGACCGAGAGAGACTTACCACGACACCCACTAAAAACTGGTGTTAGTCTATTAGTGCAGAAATATCTGAGATTAATTAGGAAAAAAAACTTTTTTTAAACCCAAAAGAGCCTCTAAAGAGATATGTTAGGCTACCATATACTATTCTAAAATTCTTCATTCCATGAGTTCAACTCTTTTTTTTTTTTTAAGATTTTAAAAAAAACTCTTTTTTTAAGAAAACTTTCAATGCATTAATTGGAAACATCATCAAACAAACAAAAAAATGCACATTAGAAATCAGATTAATGATAGATAAGCAGTCTTTAAAATTGATATTAGAATCAACTTTAACATTAAGAGTTTGTGAATTCGATTCTCAGTAGATGCAAGTAAAATGATCTAAATGAAAGATAGGGAGTCTCCAATAATCATGATAAACATGGAACCATCAAAATTATGCAGAAGCACCAGTGCTAAGGGATTGAACCACAAGCTTCGGCTACCGCAGGTGCATGGAGTCCATTAAAAGGGTATTTCAGTCATTTGACTTCAACTTGCTTCTCAATTTTCCCTCTGGCATCAGTTTGTAGCAAAGCCAGGAGAATAATTGCCAAAAAAACAAAAAAGAAAGCCAAGAGAACAGCATGTTTTGCAACTTTTTCATGAGAAAATTACAAGTATTACCAATTCATTTTCAAATGGATTAGTCAATTAATAAAACTATTATTATGCTTTATTTGATATATAAATAATTATTTGATAATTAATTTGCACACATTATTCTTTTTTTTAATTATAGCATTCACCTTCTTATGATTAGTATTACAGATTGGATTGTGATTTTCTTGCATTTGTTATTAGAGGTCAAACTATAAATCATTTAGTGCTTAAGAGTTTTTTTTTCATAAGTGGCGCTTTAGTGTTTATTTTTAGTAAATTGCAGATATAAATGATACCTCGATAAATTTGGTAGATTATACAAAAAATGAAAAAAGTTACAATATAAGTAAATAATAATATGCAAGTTAATATAAAAAAGCTCATAATAAACTTATTCATATATAAAAATGTATAAAATGTGGAAAAATGAAAAGAAAAAACTAAGGTTTAACTAAACTTTTGTTTTGCAAAGATTTTTAACCAAACTCAAAAGCAACAAACAGAGAGGATTCTTCTGGCCCACGGAAAAAATAAAATAAAAAAGAACAGTTAGTAATTAAAAGTAGAAAGAAACAATCTTTAGAAATAAATTTTTTTTTCGCCGAAATCTTTAGAAAGAATTCGACACAACTAATAGTGACCATCTATTGCCACATTGTCTTAAACAAAAAGACTAGCCTATGTGCGTTGCTTATAGAGATTTATTAGCCTCTTCATCATATATATTTCACCAAGTTCTCGTTATTATTATTCGTTTTGGTATGCTGTTTCTCTCATTTATTTGCATGCTTTAAGCACACAACTATACAGCCGCAACACGCTTGGAACTCACTTTGTCAGTTCCATAAACTTCTCTCTTTGTGTCTGCATGTTACTGCCCTCTTTCGCTCTCATCATTGTTTCATGATCTCTGTGTGACTTTGGTGAGTGTTTCTTGTGTTGTTTTCGATAATGGGTATTGGTTTTTTATGTTGAATAATAAAGTTTTGATCTTTTTTTGTTTTTATTTTGTTTAATTGCTTTTTAAGGCCAAGTGGGGTTTTTTTTTTCAAGCTTGGATTTGAATTAGGTTCTGTTTAGCTGATGGGTCCTATAAGAGGTTACAAGAAGAGGAAAAAAATGGATAAAAAATCAGAAGATAATGCTTCTGCTTCTGGGTCTACTCAGAAGGAAGGTTCTTCAGATTGGTGGGATGAGTTCTCCAAGAAAATTAATGGTATGTGCTTTTCATTAAAGGTTTTCTTGCTGTTTTTGTTTCTTCCTTTTCGTGTTGTTGATATTAATTGCTGTGTTTCTATTGCTGATCATTCTTAGCATGACGAGATATGCAGAGCTTTTGTTATCTGTATTTGATTTGGTTTTAGTTCTTATATAATAATTTTTCCTGATTTGACTAGCTTTAAACTTGGTTTGTTCTCAAGTTCTGTGGTAATGCATTGTCAAGATCCCTAATCTGTTTATCGAGTCGGTCATTGTGTTTGACATTCTGGTTTTGCTTCACCGAATGAGGGGAAGGATAAGCGTTGTCGTGCTCTTACATTGTGTTAAAACCTGGATAGAAATTAATTAAAGGATGCTATGGACAGTTTGAAAATGGTCATGAATTGTGTTTTCTCCGCAAAATACAGCAATGGAAGTTAGGTATTCTCTTTTTTCACAGTTGAATAGCAATGGGACAGGTTGTGGTCTTGTGGCCTTTAGTATTGTCAAAAACTAGTGGCTTGCTTTTCATATAATTATGATTGAGAACATAGCTGAAAATGCAGTCCTTTCATTTCTTTTTCTTTTTTTTTTTTTTTTTTTTACGTTTAAATCAAAATTTCCTGTGCACAACAAAGTGATAATTTATTGATGAAATAAAAATTTAGCTGGTATTTGTTTAAGATCAAGAGAAATTAAACCAAAATTAGAAGCGGGCAGCGAAAACTTAACTACTATTTTAACCAAAAACTGGAATTCTAATTGAGAAATTTCACTGCTGCACAAAGCATAAGCATTTTGTTTATGAATTCAACTATATGAAGTTGTGAACGGATATTTAATTTTAAGGGAGTTTGTTTTAGCAACTACTTGGAATGCACTTAGCAGAAAAGATCTGTTGCTGCAGAAATTGAGTTTTTTTTTTAATGAAGAATTTGAGTCTATCCATTTTCTAAAACATGAGGTCCAGTACAGCAATGAGTAGCTCTTACAAAGAAGTTGTTTTCTGAGGTGAGGGGGAAAGGATTCATCGGGGAATTGAGTTTCTGCTCCACTTAATTGAATGACCTTCAGTTCTACATAAGCAGAGAATTTGTCTTCTATGGAAATTTCAGCCCCAAATGCTGATCAAAGAGAGAAATCTCAAGATAATTTACATTGACTACAACCTTCTGGAAATAAATATGAGCTCATTATCTGATTATGTTCCAAATTCATAATATTGGTTTGGAGCTGGACCGTACATGTGTTTGTAATAGATCAACCACTGAAAGATGTTTCCCTATATGTATAGGGAACAGAAATGAGTGTTGACTACAACACTACATCTTAAATGTTCAAGAGGTTTAGAGATATGAAAGACTTCACTCTGAAATGCAGTATGTGCTAATATATTTGCTATTTTGATTAGTTTTCCTGCTTCTAATGCACACTTGGAATGCTAGCATAATCTTCTGTTGTGGTTTTTTGTTGTTGATATTTTTCCATTGTTTTCGGGATGGGTGCTACTGAATGTCTGAACCTACTGTGAGATCTATGTTTTGATGCATATTGCTGTTTCTATCAACATGGCTTCTGGTACCACATTATGTCTGCTAGACAATGTGTTGGAATTGTAAGCACTTCAAGATGTTTGAAGAATCCATGGACTACATACTTGTACCCGAAAATTTTAAAGATCCTGCTTCAGCTTCAGCCCGTGAAAGAAAAAAAAATGTTCCTTTTTAATTTATTTGTGCTCTCCTCTTCTTTTTCTGTTTTTGTACTTTCCAGTGTATCCATATTAGTGTGTGTCATCACAAACCTTTAATAACAGTAATCTTTGTTTATTCTTCACTGCAGGTCTTCAATCTCCTCCATCCAAAGGGTTGGACAAGTTCAAATATGTTTTCAAGATGTCGAGGAGAACTTTTAACTACATATGTTCACTTGTAAGTGAAGATATGATAACTAAGAGTCGAGAATTCACGTTCCTAAATGGCAAGACATTGTCTTTGCATGATCAAGTAGCTGTAGCATTGAGAAGGCTAGGTTCCGGTGATTCTCTGGTGACAGTTGCTGATTCATTTGGGGTAAACCACTCGACTGTCTCTCAAGTCACCTGGCGATTTGTAGAGTCTATGGAAGAAAGGGGGCTGTGCCACCTACAATGGCCTTCAAGTGAATCAGAAATGAAAGAAATAAAGTCCAAGTTTGAAAAAATACTGGGCCTTCCTAACTGCTGTGGCGTGATTGATACAACTCACATCATGATGTTGCTGTCATCATCGGATCCTGCGAGCAACATTTGGCTAGATCATGAGAAGAATCACAGCATGGTTCTGCAGGTCATTGTAGACCCTGGAATGAGGTTCCGGGACATAGTCACTGGATGGCCCGGAAAAATGGAAGACTCAGCAGTGTTTCAGAGTTCAAATTGCTGTAAACTCTGCGATAAAGGAGAGAGACTCAATGGGAAGACATTGCTGCT